>PVJS01020125.1:0-32943 GCA_004027185.1 Glis glis | reverse complement strand
AGAGGCCCGGAGGGGGAGGCCCGGGGTGGGGGTGAGGCCGGGCCCGAGCAGGGCAGGGGACCCGAGGGAGAGGCCCGCCGCGTGCATCTGCTTACAACCATAACCAATGCTATTTTATGAAAACCTGAGATAATTTACCAAATGTTGAGTTCAAAAATTTATGTGTGGGAGCCCGCTTGTAATCCCAGTACTTGGGAGGCTGAGACAGAAGGATCGCAGGTTCTAGGCCAGTCTCAGCAACCTCGTAGGGCCCTCTGCAACTTGGTGAGACCTTGTTTCAAAATAAAAAATAAAAATAAGGCTGGGGGTGTAGCTCAGAGGTAGGATGCCTCTGGGTTCAATCCCCAGTACCACAAATCAATGAATCAATAATAAAATAGGTCTGGGGGTGTGGCTCAGTGGTAGAGCACTTGTTTAACACCTAAGAGGCCCTGGGCTCAGTTCCCAGGGTGGAAAAATAGATTAATAATAATAATAGCAATATTGAATGTTACGGTCATGTCATATATATTTATTATATTTATTTTAAAAATTCCCAATCCCTAACTTTCACAGAAAGAAAATAAAAATTTATTTATTTATGTTTTATTGTAATTGTTTTTCTTTTTTTGGTACTGGGGATTGAACCCAGGAGCATTCTATCTCCAAGCTACACCCCCAGCCCATTTATTTATTTATGTATTTATGTATTTATGTATTTATGTATTTATTTATATTTGTGGTATTGGGGATTGAACCACAGGGAACAAGGGCATTCTACCTCTGAGCTACACTCCCAGCCCTATTTTATTTCTTATTTTGAAACAGGGTCTCACTAAGCTGCTGAGACTAGCCTGGAACCTACAATCCTCCTATCTCAGCCTCCCAAGTACTGGGATTATAGGTGTGTACCACGCCTAGTTTATAGTAAATTTGGTACCAAAAAAACAAAGATAGGGATTTCTGAGAAATTATTGAGAGAAAGAGAAAACAGTATCAATTTGTTACATTTCAGTGGATTCTACATTCAACACAGATTAGCTCTGTGTGTGTGTGTGTGTGTGTGTGTGTGTGTGTGTGTGTGTGAGAGAGAGAGAGAGAGAAAGAGAGAGAGAGAGATACTGGGTATTGAACCCAGGGGCATTCTACTTCTGAGCTACACCCCATTCCTATTTTATTTTTTATTTTGAAGCAGGGTCTCACTAAATTGCTGAGTCTGGCCTTGGAGCTGCAGTCCTCCTGCCTCAGCCTCCCAAGTTCTGGGATTACAGGTGCGTGCCACCATGCCCGGCTTTTTTTTTTCCCATTTAAATAAACAAGAAAACCCCATCTGGAACAATTAAAATTAAGCTTCTTTCACTACACTCAAGTCTAAGACATTTTTATTTCCTCAAAGCACCAGGATTGCTTTAGAAATGATTGAGAAGACATAAAAAATAAGTTTGGAACATAAGATTCACAGATAGTGTGATTAAAGGAGGAGACGCAAACAACCAAGTGGTGTGTGTGTGTGTTATTCTGAATCAGGTTACAGGGTCTCGCTAGGTTGATGAGAGTCTTGCTACTTGCTGAGGCTGTCTTTGAACCTGCGATCCTTCTGTCTCAGCCTCCTAAGTACTGGGACTACAGGCATGTGCCAACACACCTGGCTTGATGAATGTCATGATTTTCATTGTTTTCATTGTTTCATTGTTTTTCATTGTTTTTATTTCATTTTCATTTATTTTCATTGTTTCCCTAGCAGAGTCAAGGCATTGACACTGAAGGAAGAACATCTTTTAGCAGTGTACTTTATTTTAGTAATGTCTAAGTTATTCACTGTGTTATTAAAAGATTGTCTTTACCCAGGCATGGTGGCGCATGCTTGTAATCCCAGTACTTGGGAGGCAGAGACCTGGGTTCACGGCCAGCCTCAACTACTTAGTGAGGCCCTCTGCAATTTCGTGAGACCCGGTTTCAAAATAAAGTATAAAGAATAGGGCTGGGGGTGTAGCTCAGAGGTAGAACGCCCCTGCGTTCAATCCCTGGTACCGCAAAAAAAAAAAAAAAAAGATTGTCTTTTATCTGTGGAGAAGCTTTACGCTCATTTCCTACCAAGACTTCCCCAATATCAGATTTACTTTTTGTCTCTTCTATGACAACCACAACGTCAGTGATGTAATGCAGTGTGTACTTGGACTCTCTATGACGTCAAACCCTATTTTCCAGACAGACACAAAATTCATGTGGCTTTTAATTCACTTCAAAGTAGATCTCCATCTAGTGTAAAAAATCAAGAACAGGTAACCAAGATTCCCAAAGAATCAGAAAAATTCAGAACATTCTGAAGAAGAAATACCTTCAAGAAAAGTCGACTAAAATGGAAATCCAACAAGTGGCTGTGTTTAAAACTGCTTGGTTAGGCCGGGCGTGGCGGCGCACGCTTGTAATCCCAGTACTTTGGGAGGCGGAGACCGGAGGATCCGGGTTCGCGGCCAGCCTCAGCTCTCTCTCTCTCTCTCTGCTTAGTGAGGCCCTCCGCAACTTCGTGAGACCCGGTTTCAAAATAAAGTATAAAAAATAGGGCCGGGGGTGTAGCGCAGAGGTAGAACGCCCCTGGGTTCAATCCCCGGTACCGCAAAAAAAAAAAAAAAAAAAACCGCTTGGTTAGAGCTGGGGTGTAGTTTGGTGGCAGAACACTTGCCTACCATGTGGGAGGCCCTGGGTTCCTTCTCTTGCACAGAAAGGAAAAAAAGAAATCACGTGGTCAGGGTGTGGTGGCGCACGCCTGTAGTTCTCAGTACTTGGGAGGCTGACACAGGAGGATTGCAGGTTTGAGGACAGCCTCAGCAAGTAGCGAGACTCTCATCAACCTAATAAGGCCCTGTTTCAAAATAAAAATAAAATAGTGCTGGGAGTGTAGCTCAGAGGTAGAATGCCCCTGGGTTCAATCCCCAGTAACACACACACACACACACACACACACACACACACACACAATCAAGCCTGTTTTATTTGGACAGCATTTGGAATTCCTTCTCACCAGGTGGCACAACTACTGCTGTGTTTCATTTATTTATTTTTTTTTTCTGTTTGTGCTTACTAATAATCCCTGTCAGGCTTGAAAAGTGGAAAGACAGGTGTGACTCCCTAACTTTAGTATTCAATGGGGACAGAAGGAGAGCAAGGAGTGATAGCGTTTTTAGCAGATGTGTCTGGAGTATAATACTTAAAAAGAAGGGAGATGATGTAAAAGATCACTGTTCACAGTAATTGAAACCTGCAGCCTACATTCCAATAGACTTAAGATTGAATAAATAAAAACACCTTTTTATTGTTTAAAACCTGAAGGATGCTCCCAAGAAACTGCTATTCTTTGCATTTTCTTATGGAAACATAAAAACAAAGTGCTGTATAGCAGAGTAACAGGATTTTATTAAATGTGGCTTGAATTACGTTCAGAAGAATGCAAAGCGATATGTTTTCTGGGAGAGGTGTCTAGCACATAGCTCTTTTTTTTTTTTTTTTTTTTTTTGCAGTACCAAGGATTGAACCCAGGGGCATTCTACCTCCAGGCTACACCCTCAAGTCCTATTTATTAATCTTTATTTTGAAACAGGGTCTCACTAAGTTGCGGAGGGCCTCACTAAGTAGCTGAGGCTGGCCACGAACCCGGATCCTCCGGTCTCAGCCTCCCAAATACTGGGATTACAAGCGTGCGCCATCACGCCCAGTTTACATAGCTCTTTTTATTGCTTGAAACTGTTTAAGATTTGAAGTGACTTTTCTGGGGGAGCTTTATCCTTCTTGAAAATCTAATAGCACTAGACTGTAAACTGCTCAGAGAAAGGACTACATCTACCATTTCCCAAATCTCTCACCATAGTACCTCCTACTTTGTACACAATAGGAACTAAGAAATACTGTGTCTGAGCTTGGTGTGGTGGCACATATCTGTAGTCCCAGTACTTGGGAGGCTGAGAAAGGAGGATTTCAGGTTCAAGGCCAGCCTCAGCACCTTAGTGAGACCCTGTTTCAAAAATTAAACTAAGCCGGGCATGGTGGCACACACTTGTAACCCCAGCACTTGGTAGGCTGAGACACAAAGTTCGCAGGTTAGGGGCCAGCCTCACCCATTTAGTGAGGCCCTCTGCAACTTAGTGAGACCCTATTTCAAAATAAAGAGTAAAAATAGGGCTGGGGATGTAGCTCAGAAGTAGAATGCCCCTGGGTTCAATCCCTAGCACTGCAAAAAATAAAAATTTTTTTTAATTAAATGGGCTGGGGTTGTAGCTTGGAGGTAGAATGCCCCTGGGTTCACTCTCCAGTATGAAGAAGAAGAAGAAGAAGAAGAAGAAGAAGAAGAAGAAGAAGAGGAGGAGGAGGAGGAGGAGGAGGAGGAGGAGGAGGAGGAGGAGGAAAAGAAATATTGTGCCTGAATTACTAAAGCATCACATCCACAGCATTTTTATTACCAAATGCTTTGAGACCATTTACGCTATGATTATTTCCAAAATCTCTAGCTACTGATTAATGCAATCTTATCTGCCAGGAGACATAATACCTATTTAGAATGATAAAAATAAAATGTATGTCTTCTATTCTGACATTCTCATCCTACCATTTGTTTCCTTAAGAGCAAAAGCATTTGCCTTTTATGCATTACTCAGGTTTTTGCTCCCAGCACTGTAAAACTGTCTGCAGTGTCAGAAGAAATGTGTTAAGATCTGGTACACAGCTGGGTGCCGAAATACAGCCAACGCTGACATGCTTACCGCATTTCCTTTGTAGCCTATTACTCTCCATTTCATTACTATTTAATATTTACTAAGAGTGCTGTCAGTTACCATTCTTTCATTTCCTTTCCTCCACAGGCAGCTCCTGGGCCCCCATCCTTCCTTTCTCTTCCTTGCCCTGCCCCCACTCCCATCTACCTACTATCTAGTTCACTCTGGTTCTAGATGCTAAAAACAAACAAAAAGAGCAAAAACCAAGTTTTCCTTGCCACTACTTTATTTCCAAGGTCCCTCTGCCAAAAAACGAAAATGTCTCATATGGGGGAAATTGTCAAGAGATGAGGAATACAGGCGCAGCTATTCAGGGCAGGTGGGAGCCTGATGCAGAGAAAGGAGGAGGGGCTTGTGTAGACATCAGTGACACACCCTGTGCATTCTCTCGGGGCACGATGCTTGAGGAATCAAGTACACAGATGCAAGGCAGGCGTCGCACGCTGGTGGCCATGTGTACTTAGTTAGCACGGTGTCTGGATTTCTTTTCTTTTTCAAATATAAATACAAATGCCTGGCTTCTCTTGAAAAATGGAAAGACCTGGGTCCATGTTCTTTCATGGCTACAACAGAGAGTTAAGGAGACCCTGAAAACAATGGCACACAACTCCTTGTGTGTTGGGGACCCTGGGGACTGAACCCAGGGGCATTCTACCACTGAGCTATACCCCCAGCCATTTTTATTTTTTATTTTGAAACAGGGTCACACCCATGTTCTGGCCTTAAACCTGCAATCCTCCTGTCTCAGCCTCCCAAGTACTGGGATTACAGGCATGTGCCACTGTGCCCAGCAGATAAAAATATATATATATATATTTGAGTAAAAGTACCAAGTATATACTCAATTGTGTGGCTATAGTTTTTCTTCTTCGTTCTTGTGCATTGAGTATCATCTACTGAATGTGCCCTCTTTTAAAATACAAACATGCATGGCTGGGTTACAAATGCATGGCTGGGTTAATAATACCTTTGAGGACACAAAGATGGCTGCAAACCCACTAGGGGGCCTACCTCAGCACCTCACATTCTTGGGTTCCCTTAGCCCACACCTTCCTGTTTTCGTTGCTTTCAGAACCTTCTGTGGTTCCTGGAAGCTAGAAATGTGTTTTGTTTTATGAATTTCCTTCACTGTATCCTGCTCCATTATTTAATGCCCCTCCTCAGACATATGGACGGTACCATTCCCTTCCCAGGATCTATTCTAAACAGAGGGAATCCGTGGATGGCACTGGAACAGATCAACAGAGATCTTCTTTTCTTCCCTCCCTCCTTTCCTTCCTCCCTTCTTTTTTTCCTTTCTTTCTTCCAATTATAAACAAATTCATACTTTAGCAGTTCTTATTCCAATCAGCTTATCATCATTCCAGCTCAACTTTTTCTTTAAAATTCATATCATAATCCGGGTGTGGTGGTGCATGCTTGTAATCCCAGTACTTGGGAGGCTGAAACAGGAGGATCTGGGTTCGTGGCCAGCCTCAGCTACTTAGTGAGGTCCTCCGCAACTTAGTGAGACCCTGTTTCAAAATAAAAATAAAATAGGGCTGGGAATGTAGCTCAGAGGTAGAATGCCCCTGGGTTCAATTCCTAGTACTGAAAAAAAAAACTCAAACCATAAAAATGATCTTTTCTCCCTTCTCCCCCCTTCCCCCTTTCTACACAGATGCAGGAAACACAGCCCTAAGTCCTAATGTCTCTGGTCATGTTCACTGTTCCTCAAGCCCATTGTGGCTGCCACTGCGCCCTCTCACTCCACACCAGCCTGGGAGCCTTTTCCTCAGTCACCTTTGTGCTATCCTCTGTCTCTGCTCCATTTCCCTCCCTCTGGCACAACACACTTCCTTGCACCCCTCCCTCTGGGCATTGCTAACGGGACATGTTTGAGCTTAGTGCTCTTTACTGAGGGGTGGGTGGTTACAGAGGGACATTATACACATAATGGAAAATGATTGAAACGTGTGTGTGTATGTGTGTGTGTGTGTGTGTGTGTGTGTGTGTGTGTGTGTGTGTGTATTGGTGGAGAGGTACTGGGGATTGAACCCAGGAGCATTGACCTCCAAGTCACACCTCCAGACCTTTTTATTCTTAAACAAGCTCTCACTAACTTGCTGAGGCTGGCCTCAAAACTGATCCTCTTGTCTTAGCCTCCCAAGTGCTGGGATTAACAGATGTGCGCCTCCACACCCAGCTTGAAACCCAAGTTTTAAAAGTGCTGTTTCTGAACCACGGTGACCACCCCTCCTGCCTGCCCCAGTCCTCCAGTCAGGTTGTTAAATCCCTCCTGCTTTCTCACTGAAGGAGTTGACATCTTTCAAGGTCTTATTCTCTACCCCCTCCCACCCTGCCCTCACCACTCCTGCTGAAAATGCTTCAACCGGTAATAACCTCTAGTAGGCTCTGCTCCCACTGGAGTCAGCTTTTTTAATCATTAAAGACAATATTGAGCACCCCAGGCTGAAGCTGCAGTATTTAACTGATTCTACTGGTGCAAGACTTCAGCAAGATAATTTGCATGAAAAAAGGCTTATTGCTCTCCACCCCAAATAAAAAGAAGAGTTTACCTAAAGATCACCTTTAAGGACTTCAGAATTGTTGTCATCTGGTATCAGAGCATTTGGGTGACTTTTCTATTTCTGGGGGGGTCCTGAGGCTTCCCAGACCTCCTTAATGAAGGACACTATCAGGCGCTGACTGAAGAATCCAGCTAGAAGAGAAAGCATGTATTGAACCCTGCTGCACGTGTGTCCATGCACAGGTGCACGGCGCTCTGTAAGTGTCTAATGGCGCCACCTGACTCTCCTCTTCTTCCCCTTTTGAGAATTTCCAAATGTCACAGGAAACTGAGCCATATGGGTAAAATTCAGATTCTAGATACTTCAGGATTTGTAATTTTTGTTATCACAGGGAACCAAATAAAACAAAATACACATGCACACACACACACACACACACACACACACACATAAAAGCCAGGGAGATGCAGTGGTGTACACCTGTAATCCCAGTACCTGGGTGGCTGAGACAGGAGGATCACAGGTTTGAGGTCAGCACAGTGTAACTTAGAGAGACCCTGTTTCAAAAAAAATTTTTTTTTCTGTACTGGGGATTCTACCTCCAGGTAGGGGCATTCTACCTCCAAGTCAAACCCCCAGCCCTATTTTTAATTCTTTATTTTGAAACAGGGTCTCACTAAGTTGCGGAGGGCCTCACTAAGTAGCTGAGGCTGGCTGGGATGTTTCAAAATTTTAAAAAAATAATAATAAAATAAGGCCAGGGTGTAGCTCAGATGTAGAACACTCCTGAGTTTAATCCCTAGTACAAAAAAGAAAGAAAGAAAGAAAGAAAGAAAGAAAGAAAGGAAGGAAGGAAGGAAGGAAGGAAGGAAGGAAGGAGCAAAAAAGCAAACAAACAAACAAAAACAAAACAACCTTGGTAGACGAGGAAGTTTATGTGGTAACTTTGGCATCAATTATGTTCTGATCAGGTTTTGAATTTCAGGTGTATACCAGAGACATAGGGGGTCTATCTCTCCCAGGACTGTGCATATTTCAAGAGAAGAATAAAGACGGCTTTTTCTGTAAAGCTTGGCTTCCAGCTCACACTATAAATTTATGCCACCGATATTGAACAGTATGTTATTCACACCTGTGTCAGGGGAGGAGCCACTGTTCTCAGCTCAGACCTCACCAGTTCACGACAACCAAGTGGTCCAGCCCTCCTCCCTCCCCATCCTCATTTCCTTCTTTGCTCCCAAAGGTATGTTGTATTTTATTGGAAAGGTCTTAGAGACTACAGCAATATTCACTATATAAATAATAAATGGAATGCAATAGAATTGTAATAGTCTTGGACCCTTGACTTTGGCTTACATCCCAAAAGAGACACATTTAGACGTGCAAAGCTGTTTCTTTGACAAGCTAGTTTTTCCCCTTCTCCCTTCCTTAAAACTCCTTTCATTTACTTCCTGGGATTTTTCTGTGTCTGTTTGGAAGTTAGGGGAAGTTCATAGCCTTCCATCTCTGTTGTTCATGATGGCTGTGTTCAAGTGAAATGTCACTGTATGTGAAATATAAAGAATGAAGGCAGAGAGCTGGGCGTGGTGGCGCACGCTTGTAATCCCAGTACTTGGGAGGCTGAGACAGGAGGATCGTAGGTTTGTGACCAGCATCAGCAACTTAGCGAGTCCCTCTGCAACTTAGTGAGCTCCTATTTCAAAATAAAGAATAAAATAGGGCTGGGGTGTACCTTGGAGGTAGAATGTCCCTGGGTTCAATCCCCAGTACCCCCCCGTGCCCCCCCCAAAAAAAGAATGAAGGCAGAGGAAGGAGAGAAAATAAGCATGAAGTATAACAGCCCAGAATTAAACCAACACTAAAGGTTGCTGACTTTGTTTCAGGCGTCATGCTAGGGTGATGTGGGGATGCAGAGAACCTTGAGATGCAGGCTTTGTTCCAAAGGGTGTGGCCACTGCCTACTTCAGACTGTGACCCCTGCTAGAGGGCAAGGCGCACAGGGGTGGTGGCTTTCAGCTGGGGAGATCAAACTGGAAAGGCTTCCTACTTGAGTCATAGGATTTAGGAGCTGTGAAAAACAAGAGCTTGTTTGTTTGTGTTTGTTTGTTTGTGTGTTGGTTTGTTTTGTGGTACTGGGGATTGAGCCCAGGAGCATTCTATCTCTGAGCCACACACCCCAGCCCGTTTTTATTTATTTGTTTTTAAAACAAGATCTCATTAGGTTGCTGAGGGCCTCACTAAATTGCTGAATCTGGTCTTAAATCTGCAATCCTCCTATCTCAGCCTCCCAACTACTGGGATTATAGGAGTGTGCCACCACTCCAAAACAAATGCCCAGCTCCAAAAACAAGAGTATGATGGGAAAACAGAATTAGCGGAGGTACAGAAACAGAAAAGCAACAGATAGTGTTCGATGGCCGGCCAGAGCAAGGAAAGAATGTAATATGTTCGATGGCTGGCCAGAGCAGCAGCAACTCCATTTTGTTAAGGCTTTCCACTTGCTGGAAAAATCCCCATATCTTGCCTACTGGAACTACTCCATATCTTGCTTGGCACAAACCACAAGGGATCTTTAGATAACAACTTTCCGGCCTTAAGAACTACCCACGAGAATTTAAAGTTCCCTCCAAAATAGTCTATAAACCCTTAGATTGTAAGCTTGTTCTGCTGCAGAGCAGCAGAGCTGTCTCTCTGTCTCTCTGTCTCTCTGTCTCTCTCTCTCTCTCCCTTCCCTCCCCAACCTTTCAGGTAAGTGTAGGGATCTTTGGCTGGTGGGATAATAAAGGTTGAGCTCAAATCAGAGAGGATCAGAGATGAAAGAGAAAAGAATTCACAGTAAGGAGACGTTTTGCTCTGTATTGGGCCCTTTTAAATGAATTCTCAGCCAATCTTCCAAACAGTTGTAAAACAGATTCTCACTGCACAGAGAAGTGAGTTGGAAGAGTAAGTTTTAGCATGGATGGATTGAATGCAGGTCCTCTGTGGTGTAGCCCATACGTCCATCTAGGGTAATGCTGTTCCTTGCGTTCTGCCCATTGCCTCAGATCCAAGACTTGATTGGAACTTATCTATGGACAGTTGTAGCCACTGAAGATTTTTTGAGCAAGGGAAAAATACAATCAAATCAGAAAAGAGAAAACCATCTTAAAAATGTGCAGTTTTATAGCAACCAAAGGGCCTCTAGCAAGGGCCTGGATGGGGCAGCCAGCAGGCCAGGAACAGCCGGCCCCATTTCCTAATGGCCCTTTTAATATATCTGATAATCTGATATAGGATCTTAGATCATTCTCTAAGAATCTGAAATTAAATTGGGTTTTTTTAATCTATTGTGCTCAGTAGTTGAGGGGCCTTTTTTCTCTTTATTTGGTTTGCAGATGATTCCATACTTAATGAAAATTAAAATCACTAGGACTGGGGTGTCACTCAGTAGTAGAGTGTGTGCTTAGCATATGCAAGGCCCTGGGTTCAACGCCTGACACGCAGTCAAATCACTGAAACATCCAGAGCTCGAGCCGTCACGCATGGCTGATGATAGAGAAATAGAAGAATTGGAAGAGTAATTTGAGCTATAATTTCAAGTGTCAATTTTTGGAAATTCATATTAACATACTACAATTGGAGAAAACTATATGCCCTAAAATTTTTATTGTCTCATTATGTAATAATAAAAAGTAAACCATAGCCAGGCGTGGTGGCACACTCCTATAATCCCAGTACTTGGGAGGCTGAGAAAGGAGGATCGGAAGTTCGAGGCCAGTGTGCCGTAAACTAATGAATCTCTGCCTCAAAATAAGAAATAAAATAGGGCTGGGGGTGTAGCTCAGAGGTAGAATGCCCCTGGGTTCAATCCCTAGTACCAAACAAACAAACAAACAAAAAGTTAAAAAAACATAGAAATTATATACATTATTAACATGTGATGTTTTGATACAGGCATAGATTGTGTAATTTGGTTAAAACAGGTTAAACATATCTATCCCCTCAAACATTTATCATTTCTTTAAGAAAAAACTTTCAAAACTCTTTCTTGTAGCAAAACCCTTTCTCATAATTCATTATTGTCATTCTCCTGTGCAAAATAGCATGTCAGACCTTCTTGCTCCTAGCTAACTGTAATGCTTGGGCTTTTTTGTAAAGGAAAATCTTGTTAATGTGTTCTGGACATTTCCTAATGGTATTATTTTCTAAATGCCATGGTTGCAGGCAGAAGCAACTAGGGTGAAAGGGGACAGAAAACCCACTGCTGAGAGCAGCACTGGCCAATCACAATTGAGACTTTTTATACTATGTGCTAGCAAGAGAATACAGTTTTTGTTTATTATTTTGTTTTGCCTCTGATCATTGAGTATTTGTATTGTTAAACCAGAAGTATTGATATAGAATGAAGGGAAGCTGTGGGATTTCTTTTAAAAAAATGTAAGTCATATTTATAATCAAGGAAACATTCACTTTATATTTTTTAAATTATGTATGTCTTCATCTGTCTGAATAGGTTTAAGGGCAGTTGTGCCTAAAGGCAAAGAAAGGGATACAAGGTTTAAGATCTTCATTTTTGGTATATAATTCTATGACTATCATTCTAGAAAGGAACAGTTATTATGGGATAAAGAAAATAAATTGCTTCAAAAGAAGCAATGAAAGCACAGTTAAAAGTGACTTATTTTGTTAAAAGCATAATTATAATATCGAGAACAATATACCTTTCTTATTTTAATAGACACATTTATAAAAATGCAATAATACAGGAATGAATGAAATAACTTGAATAATATTTTACAAAGCACTTTCATACCCATTATCTTTACAGTTTTACATAAAGTAAAATACTGATCCACAAGTGGCTAATAATACCTTTAATCTGCTTCCCACTTTAATTTTAGGATAATCATTGTAACAAAATATAGTACTTTAAAAAAACCTAAGTGCAAATATGATTGTGAAAGGTACGTCACAGAACAATACACTTGGAACACAGATCCAGTCCGTGCGAGTTTATGTTCTAAAGTGGATGGCATGAGTGTAGACATGTATCATAGGACAGCTTGGGAAAATGAAGAGAGGAAAATACAACAACGTGAGTTGAAGGCCGTTGCCAGTAGATGCACATGAGCTGCAGACCCAATACGAGGAGATGCTTCCCGGTGCAGTGGGATCCTAGAAAAGGCTGAGGGTCGAAATCTCTTCTTCGTCACAGATGCCAGAAAACAAGTTTCCTGAGGTTCCATATCCCAAAATATGTATGTGAATTTAGGAGTGGTATACTGTGGGGTCAAATAATTTTAATAAACTGTAGACATTGTAAGAGTTGATTTTTAAATGCAGATGAGTTTTGTGAAGCTATCCATGGGTACTGAGGGGAGATACTGTCCAAGCAGGGAGGGGAGACATAGGGTTAGTTAATGAGACATGGCGAACTGGCTCCTAAAAGATGGAGTAGAGGGCTTGTTACAGTCAGCCTTTTCACCGCTATGACCAAAATACCTGATAAGCACAACTTAGAGGAAGAAAGGTTTATTGGCTTATAGTTTTAGAGGTTTCAAAGGTTTCAATCCATGGTTAGTCAGCTCTGAGGCAGAAATCACTTGTTGGCAGAGCTTTAGGACATGGTGAAGGAAAGGCCACTCTCACCTCCTGGCAGCCGGGAAGGGGAGGGGGGAGAGAAGAAGAAGAAGAAGAAAAAGAAGAAGAAGAAGAAGAAGAAGAAGAAGAAGAAGGAGAAGGAGAAGGAGAAGGAGAAGGAGAAGGAGAAGGAGAAGGAGAAGGAGAAGGAGAAGGAGAAGAAGAGGAGGAGGAGGAGGAGGAGGAGGAGGAGGGAGTCAGGGATTCCTTGAGATGAGAGAGGCACGGGGCCAAGCGTGAGAGTGGTCTCCCCTGTGTTGAGGCAGTCCTAAGGTGAGGCAGTAGGGCTCCCGCTAGGTGCACAGGACATGGCACTGCAAGTTCTGCCCCAGATGGGATGTCCAAACCCCTGCCAGGCCTACTGTGGAGCACAGGGCACCAGCCACTGGGGCGAAGAGGCAAATTAATGACCTGTAGGAATCTATTACATTCTGAAGTTTCAGAACAGGGATCAAACAGATTTCCAGTTTTATCAGCCAGGTCAGATAAGAAAATGGACTCAGGAGTTTGAATTTAGTGAGGATCCCCAGGACAGGACAAAGCAGGATGCCAAATCAGAGTCCCCGTGGGGAGCAGAGGGGTGCTGCTGCTCCCCAGCCAGTTCAGTGAGGAAGTCAGTACTGAGCTCCAGGTGGGGCTCTTTGCATTTGCTGCCGACACCAGGAACTAACGCAGAGCTGAGCAGAGTGGTGCCGTGGACCCAGCTGCTTTTGTGGATCCACTAACTACCATGGAGCCAGAACCAGAGGGTTAGAACTGGAGAGTAAACAGGAACAGCTGTTATTCTCCCAGACATTGGAAGGGGGTCAGTGCTACAGTTTGGTTCTGGAATGTCCCCTAAAGGCCCATGTGTGGGCCCATGTTCCCCAGCATGGCGCTGTTGGGAGGTGGTGGAACCTTTAACAGGTGGAGCTTAGTGGTGGATCTTAGGTCACGTGGGACGTGCCCTTGAAGGGGGCTGTGGGATGCTTGTCTCTCTCTCTCTTTCGCTTCCTGGCTGCCATGAGGTGAGCATTTGCTCAACCACTTGCTCATGCCATGATGTATTGCCTTATTACAGGCCCCAAAGCAACAGGGCCAACAGACCATGGTATAAAGCTTCTGAGACTGAGCCAAAGTAAACCTTTCATTTTTTAAGTTGACTATCTCAGGTAATTTGTTACAGTAATGGAAAGCTGACTGACACAGTCAGTAATAATGGTGAAAATGGTGGGCAAAGATAGTGAAGACCAGAAAGATAAGTCATGTCTTGAATATTTATATGTGGAAGGGGCTGTTAATGCTTAAACATCTGAGGGTTTGTGGTGGTGGTGGGAAGAAAGATGAAGACCACAATGTCATCCTGACATTTAATCCTATGCAAAGCAAACCAAGAAACATAAACCTACCCGTAAAATACCTTAACCACATATAAATTATATTTCTAAATTCCCTTTCATAGAGTAGGATTACATATAACATATCTCAATACTGACTATGGTGGACAAGTTGGGGGGAAGAAAGATATCCAGAAAACAAGCTTGCAGTTCGGCCTCTGCTGGGAGGCTCTCAGCACTCTCACCTCACACGCCCTCGCTGTGAGAGCAGGCCCCAGGCCTGTGTTTTTCTCTCTTGTCCCCTCATAACCCTCAGGCCCAAAGCCCAGAGGCCTCATCCTTCCTTCCAAAACACACAGACACTTGTCTCATCCTGAGGCCAGGGATGCTACTGGCCTTTGGCTGTATCCTGGGAGACAGGCTCATGGTGGGAAAGAAGAGATATGGCACAGGGTTCTCCAATACAGTCGTTTGTTAGAGAAGCAAACATTGAAATGATAGCGCTGACGCAGCAGGAGCACTGTGGAAACCAACAGCATCCCTCAGGGAAAACTGGGACTGTCTCCTCACTGATGGGAACAGCACGGCAGTGTGGAGCAACACTGCATCAGCAGCCTCCCATAGTGGGGATAGAGGTTGGCAGTGACCACAGAAACCAGCCCAGACCTTGTCGGCAGGAGCAACAAGTGGTAGCACACAGGACAGGAGTGTGTAGAGATTGCTGGGCCTGCAGAACAGAACCGGTCGCTAAGAAGAGACAGGGACCTGCGGAGGAGCAAGGAGGCTGGTGAGCTGATGATGAGCAGCCAGAACCAGAGGCTGGTGTTGCTCTCCTCCAGTGTAGCCAGGCAGTGCTTCACACTGGGGACACACCCTGGGAAACGCAGCATTCGTTGATTTTGTCGTGCAAACATCGCAGAACGTGCTTACACAAACCTACATGACATACCCTGCTACGTGCCAGCTCTAAATGGTCTAGCCTGATTTTTATTTTTTAACTTTTTAAACGATTTTTTGTTAAAAACTGAGACACAAACACATACACATGAGCCTATCTTGTCCCATTGGAAGGTCTTCAGGGGCCGTAACACATGGGGTTGCCATCTCCTATGGTGACGATGCCTTCTCTGGAACACTTCCCAAAGGACCTGCCTGAGGCTGCTTCACAGTTATATATATATATATATATGTAGAAGGAGCAAATTAGAGTAATGATTAAAATATAGTATAAGAAATACATAAACCAGAGGCATAGTCATTTATTATCACCCTCAAGTATTACATACTATACATAATCATATGTATTCTATTTGTGTGGGGAGGGATACTGAGATTGAATCAAAGGGCATTCTACCTCCAAGCTACACCCCCCCATTTTATTTTTTATTTTGAAACAGGGTCTCACTAAAGTGCTGAGATTGGCGTCAAACTTGCAGTCCTCCTGTTTCAGCCTCCAAAGCACTGAGATTACAGGCACACCACCACTCCTGGTTTTGTGCTCCACTTTCATATGATTGTATAGCACAGTATATTTGTTTACACCAGCATCACCACAAATATGTGAGTAGTGTATTGTGCTAAGACATTAGGACACACCTATGACGTCACTAGGCCATAGGAATTGTTAGCCCATTATAATTTTATAGGACCACCATTGTATATGCAGTCTGTCATTGATGGAAATGTCGAAATGCAGTACATGACTAGTTATTTCTCTCTCTCTCTCTCTCTCTCTCTCTCTCTCTTTGGGGTTGGGAATTGAACTCAGGGTCTTGTGCATGCTAAGCATGTGCTCTACCATTGAGCTACACCCCCAACCCCTGTAGTTATATATATATATATATTTTTTTTTTTTTTTTTTTTGCAGTACCGAGGATTGAACCCAGGGGCATTCTACCTCCGGGCTACATCCCCAGCCCTATTTTTTATTCTTTATTTTGAAACAGGGTCTCACTAAGTTGCGGAGGGCCTCACTAAGTAGCTGAGGCTGGCCGCGAACCTGGATCCTCCTGTCTCAGCCTCCCAAGCACTGGTATTACAAGCGTGCGCCACCACGCCCGGCTCTGTAGTTATATTTTTTGATTGTTCCCTGCCAGGCTGCTATCACCTAGAAAGCAAGGGCTATATAGATTTTAACCTGAAATAATTTGTTCTAGATTCCATATTAAGTGCTTTGATATTTTCCCTTTATTATTAATATGAGCCACTATTTTTTATAGTACTGGGGATTGAATCCAGGGGCATTCTACCTCTGAGCTATATCCCCAGCCTATTTTATTTTATTTTCATATTTATTTATTTGTTTATTAATTTATTCATTTATTTTGCGGTACTAGGAATTGAACCCAGGGGCATTCTACATCCAGGCTACACCCCCAGCCCTATTTTTTATTCTTTATTTTGAAACAGGGTTGTGGAGGGCCTCACTAAGTAGCTGAGGCTGGCCGTGAACCTGTGATCCTCCTGTCTCAGCCTCCCAAGTACGGGATTACAAGCATGTGCCACCACACCTGGCTTTTTATTTTCATTCTTTAAAACAGGGTCTTGCTAGGTTTCTGAAGCTGGTCTCAAACCTGCAATCCTCCTATTTCAGTCTCCCAAGTACTGGGATTACAGGCATGTGCCACGACACTTGACTCGTTATTTTTATTTTGAAACAAGGTCTCGCTAAATTGTGGAGGACCTCACTATAAATTGCTGAGGCTGGTCTTGAACCTGCGAACCTCTGTCTTAGCCTCTCAAGTTCTGGGATTACACGCCTGCACCACCACGCCTGGCTGTGAATCACTATTTTAAAAACCTATCTATCTGTTATGATTTAGATATAGAACGTCTCCTGGAAAGGCTCATGTATTGACAATGTGAAAATGTTCAGAGGTTAAATAACAGAATCACAAGGGTTCTAATCTTATCAACGGATAAATCCATTGATGGATTACTAATTTGAATGGATTTATTGAGTGGTAATGTAGGCAGGTGGAGTATGCCAGGAGGAGGTGGGTCATTGGGGGTGTGGTCTTGGGGACTATGTATGTCCCCCAAACCCTTTTCTCTCTCCCTCTGCTCCTGGCCTCCTTAGAGAGCAACATCCCTCTGAGCTCCCTGCCACCACAGCCGTCATTTATGCTTTGGAGCTGGCCCTATGGACTAAAAGCCCTGATATCGTGAGTCCTGATAAATCTTTCCTCCTCTAAGTTGTT
Organism: Glis glis; assembly: GCA_004027185.1. Classification (NCBI taxonomy): domain Eukaryota; kingdom Metazoa; phylum Chordata; class Mammalia; order Rodentia; family Gliridae; genus Glis; species Glis glis. The sequence continues at coordinate 15,553 of PVJS01020125.1, read as the reverse complement.
CTTGTTAGGTATTTGGTCACAGATGGGAAAGCTGGCTAAAACAATATGCTAATCATTATGATAGGGTATGGAATTTACATGTATGTAAAGGATGGACTTCAGAGGAGTTAACTAAGACACGAACTCAGGTTGGGTGCCTAGTTCCAAAACCCAAACTCCCCTGTGTTCCCACACTTTTTCTTTTCACTGTTACATGTAAAGCATGGTGTCTCAACTCTGCCACCTCATTTGTCTTGACTAGTCTTGAAAACTGCTTGTGACACTGTCTATATTGTTTCTCCATTTGTCCTTAGTTCATTTAGGTTGATTGCATTTTTTAAATGGTCTGTACCCCAAAAAGTTGATTAAAATGTATCAAGACATTATTACCATCTGGTTTAAGTTTAGTTCTAGCTATGACTCAACCTCACAAAGATAATTGCAGAATAAAATGTTAGGGTGGCTTTGCAATGCAAAGTTTCAATGCTTTCGTTTTAGAGACCAACAAAAGAGAAGATACAGAGCAGAAATAGGAGGTTTACAAGATGTAATGAAAGCTTCCCCAGCTCGGGAGGTTATTTAGCCTCATTGTGTTCTAAAAATAAATGAACTGTCTGTAGCAGGGTGGCATTTTCCTTGTTTTTTTTTTTTCATTTAAGTTTATTCCTTAAGCTTTAGTTTTCATTTGTTTATTTAGGTACTTGCAGGGATAATATCAAAAGATAGCCATAAGAGTGTGAACTTTGATATTTGTAATTTATCACTATGTATTATTAATGAGTTGATGAATAAGTAATGAATGGCAAGATGTACAATGAATATTTTTGAATCAACAACATTGTTTGAGCAGTGGTTTAGCATAGTGATTGATGCTTGGTGGGTCACAGGATCATACAGAACCAGAAAATTGTATCAGGATATTTTAAAACTCTTCAAATGAACTGTCAGTAAAATATCTAAAAGTTTCTAATAAAGAAACCTATAGGGAAACAAAAGCAATTTATTAGAAGCTTCATCAAGATTATCTCTCAATGCCCATTTTAGTGTTTAAATGAAATTGTCTCCATTTCTTCTAAGCTTTCTTTTTTATTTTAATTTTGGTACTTACTAAAGGTTGAACCCAGAGGCACTCTACCTCCAAACTACACCCCCAGCCCTATTTTATTTTTTATTTTGAAACAGGGTCTCGCTAAATTGCTGAGGCTGACCTTGAACCTGTGATCCTCCTGTCTCAGCCTCCCAGGTACTGAGATTACAGGCATGCACCACCATGCCCGGCTCTACACCTTCTCTTTTAATTAGAAAAATACCAAGCCAAATAGGCCAAAAAAGAATTACTAAGGATAATCACATTTCTGATGTCAGTGATTTTCTTGGAATTCTTCAAGAACGAATTCTTTTTTGAAAGAAATATAGATGAATAATATTTGTCATCTTATCTTACTCAAAAATGGCAGGTGACAAGATTGGTTAAAAAAGCATCATTTGCTTTTCATGTCAATGTTTGCCTGACCAAATTTATATAGTATATTATATATTGTATACTATATATAGTATATTATATATAGTATGTTATATATATAAAATCTCATTACAACGTTTAATTCTATTGAGACTACTCTCTTTCACCTGTGAAGTTATATAGATTTTCTTAGTCAAGTTCAACATATGGAAAGGATACACTTGTAAATTGAGGTGATGAAAGAAAGCATTGATTAGCTCTCAAATCACATTAAGGTAACACATTGGGATTTCTATTTGGTTCAATACCTTTGCATTAATAATGCATGTAGTTATTTGCAAACAGAATTTCACATTCCTGGGCAGATGCATTGGTCAGGGGACCTTTTAGAGTATTTCATATTATATCTATTCATATGAACTTACATAAAATTTCACTTTTATTCTAGAAGGCCTAGATCCTCTCTAAGCAAATTTTCTCTTTCTTTCTTTCTTTCTTTCTTTCTTTCTTTCTTTCTTTCTTCTTTCTTTCTAGTACTGGGGATTGAACTCAAGGCCTCACCTTGCATATGTTAGGCAGGTGATCTACTACTGAGCTCTCAGATTTTCTATTAGTATTCACAGCTGACTTTGAGCATTTGACAAGGAATACAGACCTATCGGCAGCACTTATTTTGGAGAGAAGGAATGGGATGGAATCTATTCTCTGCCTTCTAAGTGTTCTGGATATCTCTAGACAAGCTCTTCGGAATTCAAGCTTGATACCATGAGGAAGAGTGTCTTTTCATCAGCCTTTTATATTAAGTAAAATAGAGATTATTGAAGTATTCATTCAGTTAGTTTTTTTGTTGTTTTTGTTTTTGTGGCTTTTTTGTTTTTTTGTGGTACTGGGGATGGAACCCAGGGGCATTCTACCTCTGAGCTACACTCCCAGACCTATTTTATTCTTTTTATTTTGAAACAGGTCTCATTAAGTTGCTGAGGCTGGCCTTGAACTTGTGATCCTCCTGTCTCAGCCTCCCAAGTACTGGGATTACAAGTGTACGCCATCAGGCCTGGCTCAGTTAGTATTTAAAAAACAAAACAATTTATCTCTATAGGATATAAGCTTTATAATGATTGAAAATATTTGTGTTTTAGAGACTAAAAATATTCAAGCACTATATTGCTTTCCTTTTTCTTTTGGTTTGGTTGAAGGTGAAATTATGACATGTTAATATGTGCTTAGAAATAATGTAAAATTCTTAACCAAGGAGGATTTTTATTCTTATATAATAATTCAATAGGTTTTACAGGGCAGGGTGGCTCACTCCTGTAATCCCAGTACTTGAGAGGCTGAGACAAGAGGATCACAGGTTTGAGACTAGCCTCAGCAATTTAATGAGACACTGTCTCAAAATAAAAATAGGGCTAGGAGCCACGCATGGTGGCACATGCCTGTAATCCCAGTACTTGGGAGGTTAAGATAGGAAGATCACAGGTTCGAGGCCAGATGCAGCAATTTAGTGAGACCTTGTTTCAAAATAAAAATAAAATTGGGTTGGGGGGTGTAGCTCAGGGATAGAAAGTCCCTGGGTTCAATCCCCAGTAACTAAACTAACACACACACACACACACACACACGCAAAGTTGATTTGAAAATTTGTTGAAGAAATGTCATTGCTTCTTTAATGGAAAAAAATGCTACATGTGAATAAATAAGATGCCACCAGTATTCAGGCCTTCACATTGGTTGTGTAACACTTATATAATCAGACCACTATTAGTCTGCATCATTCACATGACAGTTATTCTCCCCAAATTCCCCTTTTACACAGCTCCTTCCAGTTGCACCACATCTCCCGATTCCTACAATCAGAACCAGCATTCTGCCTGATTTTCCCAAACCTGAACTCCTCTTTTGTCCGCACACCATATTTTCTGCTAATTTTTCTTTTTGTAATGTTCACCTAATGAGTATACTCAGAACCCCTTTTACCAGTTTGATAGGCTTCTAGGACAGCTCTGTAAGCATGGCTAAAAGTAAAGACCTGATTATTAAATAACTAAAAATTACTAGTTTCCCAAGGGAAACAGTTGATAAACACTTTTGGTTTTTATTACTGCATGTGTAGGATAACTCCTTCCCTCACAGCCCTGAGAGTTATGCAGATTATCTCCAACAAGTGACTGTAAATCTTTTATAGCATCTCTATATGTTTTGTCCATCTTCTCAGAACAAGATAGTTGCCATGGAAACAATGACAACGGCTGTATTCGGCTAGAAATATTTGCTGTTGTATGTGCCACATGTTAAAACAGTTCTTTTCCTTCCTTCAAAGTATGAGAGAGAATCTGAGGAGTGAGTAACATTCTTTTTTTTTTTTTTGTGGTACCAGGGATTGAACCCAGGGGCGTTCTACCTCCGTGCTACACCCCCGGCCCTATTTTTTATACTTTATTTTGAAACCGGGTCTCACAAAGTTGCAGAGGGCCTCACTAGGTAGAGAGAGAGAGAGAGAGAGAGAGAGAGAGCGCAAGCGCCGAGGCTGGCCATGAACCCGGATCCTCCGGTCTCCGCCTCCCAAAGTACTGGGATTACAAGCGTGCGCCACCACGCCCGGCGAGTAACATTCTTCAGGCGTTATTTTACATTCACATTTATTGCAAGGGTCATATATTGAGATTTTGCTATATATGTCACACATTATTGTACCCATTTTACATTTATAAGATGTTAACTATCTTTTCCAAGGGTCGTTGCTGTGGTTTGGATATAGTTTGAGTGTGTCCCCCAAGGGTTCATGTTTTAGGGTGCGTGGGTGGGTGGTACTGTGGATTGCACCCAGGGTCATTCTAACTCTGAGCTACACCTCCAGCCTTATTTTATTTTGAGACAGGGTCTCACTAAGTTGCTGAGGCTGACCTCAAACCTGCAATCCTCCTGTCTCAGCCCTCCAAGTGCTGGTATTAAGTCATGTACCACTGCGCCCAGCTGTTTTACTTGTTTTGAGATGGGGTCTTGCTGGGTTGTCCAGGCTGATCTCACACTCCTGGGCTCAGTGATCCTCCATCCTCAGCCTCCATGGTAGCAGGGAGTGTAGGCACCACCACCACGCCCTGCTTATGTGTTGAAATTTAATTCCCATTGTGAGGTATTAAAAGGATAGAAACTTAATCTGACTATGGTGATTAGAAATGGTGCCTTTGGAAGGTTATTAAGATTAGATAAGGTCATCAGGGTAGAATCCCCATGACTGAATACTGATGGCTTTATTTATTATTTGTGGTACTAGAGATTGAACCCAGGGGAATTCTACTTCCGAGCTACACCCCAGCCCTTTTTATTTTGAACAGGGTCCCGCTAAATTGCTGAGGTTGGCCCTGAACCTGTTATCCTCCTGTCTCAGCCTCCCAAATAATGGGATCACAGGTATGCGCCATCATACCCGGCAAAATACTGGTGGTTTTATTTTTATTTATTTATTTATTTATTTATTTATTTATTTATCTATTTTTTGTGGTACCGGGGATTGAACCCAGGGGTGTTCTACCTCCGAGCTACACCCCCAGCCCTATTTTTTATACTTTATTTTGAAACCGGGTCTCATGAAGTTGCGGAGGGCCTCACTAAGTAGCTGAGGCTGGCTGCCAACCCGGATCCTCCGGTCTCTGCCTCCCAAGTACTGGGATTACAAGCGTGCGCCACCACGCCCGGCTTATTTTTTATTTTTATTTATTTGTGTGTGTGTGTGTGGAACTGGAAATTGAACCCAGCGGCATTCTACCACCAAGCTACACCCCCAGCCCTATTTTTTATTCTTTAGTTTGAAACAGGGTATCACTAAGTTGTGGAGCACCTCACTAAGTAGCTGAAGCTGGCTGCAAACCTGCGATCCTCCTGTCTCAGCCTTCCAAGTACTGGGAGTGTGCGCCACCATGCCAGACCCATGGTGGTTTTATAAGAAGAGAAACAGACCAGAGGAGACAGCTCTACATGTGTGCTTTGTCCCTTGCCATGTGATGCCCTGCATCGAACCTGAGCCTCTGCCAACAAGAAGGCCAACACCAGAACTGGCGATGTAGCTCAGTGGTAAATGCTTACCTAGCATGCACAGTCCCTGGGCTTAATCCTCAGCACCACAAAAGAAAGAGGAAGAGGAGGAGGAGGAGGAGGAGGAGGAGGAGGAGGAAGAGAAGGAGAATGGGGAGGAGAAGGAAGAGGCCAACACTATATGTGGTCTCTTGACTTCAACCTCCAAAACTGTCAGCCAAAATAAACCACTTTTTTTCAACTTATTTAGTCTGTTGCATTCAGTTATTAGCAACAGAAAATGGATTAATGTACTCATTAATACCTAGATTCAAATGGAGGCAAGTCTCATCAGAGTTTTCTCTGTTCTATGGCCTCCAAACATGAGTGGAGATATATCTATATATCTATAGATATATAGATATATATATTTTTTACTTCCTTCATTGTTCACTTCTTTCTCAGTTTTTCAAAATAGCTTCCACTTTTACAGTTTCACAGAAATTGTCTAATTTAAAATTCTAAAATTATTTTAGCAAGATTAAAGATTTTACAGTCCTTCAAGATTCCAGTTATATTTTACATAAATTTTAATTCCCAGAAATATGGCATAGCACATAACTTGAGAAACATTTTGCTATAAAACCCCTATAAATACTGAACAAATAACTGGCACATAGCTGATTTATAAGTGATATCTGCAAGAGACAATGCAGAGCAGTGAGTATAGGAGTGGCGGGTGCTGCAGGACCATGGAAGAAGTGCTGGTATGGTAGGGACATGTGCTTTCCTGGAACTGGGCCTGTGGAATTAAATGCCCCCAGGATATGAGGCCTTGGACCTAAGGCCATGCAAGACAAAGAGCTAGAAGCAATACCTCTGCATGAATTCAGAACTTTCAAAAGTCAAGTCCATAATGGACTACTTAGAAAGAAAGACACAAACAACCCTTCCTGTTAACACATGAAAGCAAATTGTCTTCCCTGAGAATTAACTTTATGCCAGCTCTTATCCTTGTTTGGGACTTGAATTTATTACAGGGGGTAGCAACATTTTTTCTAAAGGACTAGAGAGTAAAGCTTTGTGAGTCATACAGTTTCTGTTGTACCTGTTCAACTCTGACATTGTAAAGACAGATGCTGTAGAAATATGTAAAAAAAAAAAAGGAAAAGATGGGCATGTTTGTGTTTCAATAAAACTTTGTTTATAAAAAACAGGTGGTGGTTTGTTGATTTACACTAACTACATTAACCAGGAACACATAAGGAGAAAAACTGATATAAAAACTGGCCCTGTCCCATGATAACTCTAGGGCTCCTGGAAGAAGCAAACATAAAACCTGTTCTGAGACATTGTTAGCTCAGAATGTGAAGGGTTCCCTTGCTGACGATAAACACACATTCCTGAATATAAACCATACACAGTGACAGTTTGCCATGCCTGAGAGTCAGCAGACGTGATAGGAGGGTTGGAGAGCTCAAGACCTTAAGATAATAGGGGCATTAGACAGGGACTATATGATAAATATAAATGTGACTAAGAGCACAAAAGAAAGACTCTAAATTATGAGAACAGAATGAGTCTATGAAAAACCAACATATACATTTGAAAGAAATAATCAAATAAAACTTCTATAAATAAAAAACAATAATAATTAATATTAAATATCAATAGAAAAGTTAAAAAGCAGAAGTAAGACTTGATAAACTGGAAGTTAGTTCCAGGGAACTAAGTACCCATAATACAAGTTGGACAGATGAAGAGATGAAAAATATAAATGGTTAATTGGGATGGTGAAAAATAAGAAGCTCTAACTTACAACTACCCTTATAATAGTTTGGGGGTCTCTTTTTTAAAAATCAAGAAAATGAGAGAAATGAAATATTTTAGGAGATAATTGAAAAAAATTGGAATTGCTAAAAGACGTAATCCTCAGATTAATGGTTCACAGTGACTTCTGGGCAGGATAAGTAAAAATAAATTTTAGTGAGATTTCAGAATAAAAACAAAGGTTTAAAAGTAACTAGTGAAGCTGGGCATAGTGGCACGTGCCTCTAATCCCAGTAACTGGGAGGCTGAGACAGGAGGATCATAGGTTCAGACCAGCCTCAGAGACCTGGTGAAACCCTGTTTTCTCCTTATATAATCTTTATTGGTCCATGTAGTTAGTGTAAATCAGCAAACCACCACCTGTTTTTGTTTTATTGACACAAGTCCTCTTTTTTTTTTTTTTACATATTTCTACAGCACCTATAACAAAAAGTAAAACAAAGAGTAAAAAGGGCTGGTGGTGTAGCTTAGAGGTAGAATGCCCCTAGGTTCAATCCCTAGTACCACACGTACAACAAAAAGTAATTAGTGAAAAAGACATATTACCCATAAAATAATGATAATTGGGATGACACCAGACTTCTGAACTATAACAACAGAAGCCAAAAGATCATGGGATAATAATTTTAATGTAGTAAGAGAGAATATCTGACAGAATTCTATATCATGCAGACAATCATTTTGAGGATGGGAAAAGAATTGTTTCAGACTATTTCATGCCACTGATCATCTTATCCTACTTAAAGCTCTCTCTTCCTATTTCTTTCTACCTCCCTGATTATCCATTCCTCCTAATTATAACTCTGTTCTTCTCCACCTAATCATCAACATTCAAAAAAGTCTTATTCTTGGCTCTCTGCTCTTTGTCATTTACCCTCAAGTCTTAAATTCTTTGTGACTTGCAAATCCATATTCCTTTTGCCTTTATCTCACTAAACATTCAGTCTTGAGTCATAAGGCAACAGGAAATGTCCAGTTGATGGTGCTGTTAAAAGTGTTTAAAATAGCATTCATCAGTTTCCCCATCTCTCCATGCTGCCACCACTGACAAAGTTAAGTATCGTTTCCAATGTCCCTGTGTGGGTTTTGGGGGTTTTTGTTATTCTGTGTGTGTGTATGTGTGTGTGTGTGTGTGTGTGTGTGTGTGTGTGGTGCTAGGGATTGAACCCAGAGTCTTGTGTATGCTGGGCAAGCACTCTACCACCAAACCACAGCCCCAGTTCTCCAGCATTCCTACATTTATCAATGCCACCACCAGTATCCAGTCACCTAACACTAAAATGTTGCAGTTATTGTCCCTCTCTCTCAGTCTCAGTTCCTATATCCAATCTTTTACTATGACTTCTTCTTCTTCTTCTTCTTCTTATTATTATTATTATTATTATTGTGTGTGTGTGTGTGTGTGTGTGTGTGTGTGTGTGTGTGGTACTGGGGATGGAACCCAGGTAGCTGAGGCTGGCCGCGAACCTGCGATCCTCCTGTCTCATACTCCCAAGTACTGGGATTTACAAGCGTCACCACCATGTCTGGCTCTATTATGGCTTATTATATTCATTCAAAATATTAATTTGTTTTTACTAAAATTTCACTTAATTCAGGTATTTTGTCTCTATATTCCTGAAGAAGTCAATTGCTTTCTTATTAATCTCCCAGATTCCAGTCTCCCTCTCTTCTGATCCTGTCTGAAGACTATTGCGAGGTTGCTAATATAACATGCTCTTCTGGGTAGTTGCCTCCCTTGCTTTTCATTCTTCCTTTGTGAAACCCAGCTTTATCATATTGACATTAAAATGCCCTATGTTTTGTGCTTGTAGTGTTTGCTTTTCATGAATGAGGCATCATTTGTTCTAATGCTTCTCATTGGCAATTGCTTCCTGTCTGGCAACTTTCAGCTTCCTGGACACTGTGTGTGTGTGTGTGTGTGTGTGTGTGTGTGCGTGTGTGTGTGTGTGTGTTACTGAGGATTGAAATCCATGGGCACTCTACCTCTGAGCTATGCTCCTAGCCCTATCTTATTTTTTATTCTGAAACAGGGTCTCGCTAAATTACTGCATGCTGGTTTGGTACCTACAATCCTCCTGTCTCAGCCTGCCAACTACTGGAATTACAGGTGTGTGCTACCATGCCTGGCATGGCTTACATCTTTGTGTGTGTGTGTGTGTGTGTGTGTGTGTGTGTGTGTGTGTATGGGTTACTGAGGATTGACTCCAGGGGTGTTCTACATCTGAGCTACACCAACAGCCCTGTATTATTTTTCATTTTGTTACAGGGTCATCTCACTAAGTTTCCAAGGGTCTTAGTAAGTTGCTGAGGCTGATCTTGAACCTGTGATCCTCCTGTTTCAGCCTCCCAAGTACTGGGATTACAGGCATGCAGCATCATACCAGCTTTGTTTTATTTTTTTCCGGTACTGGGGATTGAATCCAGGGGCATTCTACCTCTGAGCTATACCCTCAGCCCTATTTTATTTTTTATTTTGAAACAGGGCCTCACTAAATTGCTGCTGCTGACCTCAAACCTATGATCTTCTTATCTCAGCCTCCCAAGTACTAGGATTTCAGGCATGTGCAACCATGTTGGGCTTGGTTTACATCTTTTAAGTAACTCTAGGCATGGTGCAGTTTCCACACTGCCTGTCAGGGAAATGGGGTGTGCTTGCAATGTGAACCCACTTTATCAACCCTGTAATACCCCACAATCCCCTTATCTCTTCCCACACTTTAGTCTGGACCATTTAGCTTGTTTTCTTTACCCATTTTTTTCCATGTCTTGTCTTTCACTCCCATAGAATCTTATTTTGCATTATGGCAAGACTGAGAGATGATATTTGATAACTGTGTGAGCCCTCCTAAGTAACAGAGTATTTATAGGAACTCTGTGCATGTGTGTTCTACACCTTTACCTAAATACAAAACAAACTTGAAAGAGGATACCTTTATCAAGGAGGATTTCAGAAAATTATAAGACTAGCTGGGCATGGTGGCCCATGTTTGTAATCCCAGTACTCGGGAGGTGAGACCCCCAGCAACTTAGTAAGACCTTGTTTCAAAATAAAAAATAAAACAGGGCCGAGAGTGTAACTCAAGGTAAAATGCCCCTGGGTTCAATCCCCAGTACCACAAAGAGAGAGCAGGGGGAGGAGGGAGAAAAGAAAATTGGAAGACTAAGAGAAACTATTGGAAAAATGTAGTCTTTGAGATCCCTCAAATAACATAAACAGCTATCTTTATTTATTCCTTTGTTTCCTGGATTTTATGTCTCAGGTTCTTTATTTATTTATTTATTTATTTATTTTTTGTGGTACTGGGGATTGAACCCAGGGGCATTCTACCTCCGAGCTACACCCCCAATCCTAATTTTTATTCTTTATTTTGAAACAGGGTCTCACTAAGTTGCGGAGGCCTCACTAAGTAGCTGAGGCTGGCTGCGAACCCGGATCCTCTGTTCTCAGCCTCCCAAGTACCAGGATTACAAGCGTGCGCCACCATGCCCAGCTCTCAGGTTCTTAATAGACTAAATATTCTTGATAATAAAAAATACCCCAATATCTCCTATCATATTTACATTTTCCCCCTCCTCTACATGCAATTCTGGGTACATAGGTATTCAAGCCAGAAGCAGTAGGGTTGCCTGTAATCCCAGCAAATCAGGAGGCCGAGGCAGGAGGATTGCAAGTTCAAGGTCAGCCTGGGCAATTTAGCAATACCCTGTCTCGATATAATTTTTTTTTTTCTTGTGGTACTAGAAGTTGAATCCAGGGGCATTCTGCCTCCAAGCTACACCCCTAGCCCTATTTTATTTATTTATTTATCTATTTTTTTATTTTTTATTTTTTTGGAAACAGGGTCTCATTGCCGGGCGTGGTGGCGCATGCTTGTAATCCCAGTGCTTGGGAGGCTGAGACCAGAGGATCCAGGTTCGCGGCCAGCCTCAGCTACTTAGTGAGGCCTTCCACAACTTAGCGAGACCCTGTTTCAAAATAAAAGAATAAAAAATAGGGCTGGGGGTGTAGCTCGGAGGTAAAATGCCCCTAGGTTCAATCCCCAGTACCACAAAAAAAAAAAAAAAAAGAAAGAAACAGGGTCTCACTAAATTGAGGAGGGCCTAAATTGCTGAAGCTGGCCACGAACCTGTAATCCTCCTGTCTCTCAGCCTCCCAAGTACTGGGATTACAGGCATATGCCACAATGCTCGGCTGTCACTTTCTCTTGAAGTGGTATTGAAATTAAGTAATGAAAGAAGATTTTAGGAAATGATATGTTTTAACTTATTTTCTATCAAACATTAAGATACTCAATAAAATAGCAGGATTTTTATCTCACACCCTTTAGATGCTCCTTTTTATCAGTGTAAAGAAAATGTGGATGTATTTTTCTTCAGTTGTTTTTTATTCCTTAAGATGTAGACATCCGAGATTCTTTATACAAAGTGGTGCCTTTTTTATTTTTTTCATGGTACTGGGGATTGAACTCAGGGCCTTGTGCATGCAAGGCAAGATTCTACCACGGAGTTACACCCCCAGTATCAAAATGGAACAACCTTGACTAGTCAACATTGTCTCCATTTTGTTAGATGTGAACAAGAATGGCTTCTACCTGTCTTTCAATGTCTACTGGAAGACTGTAGAACCTTAATAGCAGAGATTGTGTATTTAATGACACAGGGAACTAAGCATGAACTATTTTAAGCATGTTATTCTAAATGAAGGCAGTGACTGGTAACCTCTCACAAAGCACTAGCAAGAAGGTAGAACACTTTTTGTAGCAACAATTAGTCATGAGAGAAGGACTCCGATTGGGAAAAGGACAGATGGTTCTTGTTACACTCTGCCCCTAACTAGAAGTACCATTTCCTACCAGAAATAGAATGTGGTACAAAAATGTGAGAGAGATGAAAAAAAGTGAGATAAAAATCTACACTATTTGGTGCCATCAAATTGCTTAAAAACATGATGTAATGAGTACATTTAGAATACAGTGAGGCCAGGCATGGTGAAGGACACCTATAATCCCAGTACTTGGGAGGCTATGACAGGAGGATCTCAGGTTTGAGGCCAGACTCAGCAACTTAGAGAGGTCCTTAACAACTTAACAAGATGCTGCTTCAAATTAAAAAATAAAAAGGACTGGGGAGTATAACTCAGAGGTAGAATGCCCCTAGGTTCAATCCTCAGTAACACACACACACACACACACACACACACACACACACGAATACAGTGAACACAGTAGAGTCAAAGCAACTTCAGGTAAAATAAACATTAATAGTCATTAAGTAATTGATTCACAGGTAATATAGACACTGGCAAAGACTGAATGTAAATATGTTCCAGTTGTTTTTAAGTTGTAGTATAATCTTGACAATTCCACTCCAAGCTTTAGTTACTTCAATAGTTCACTAAGCTTTGTCCTACACAGAGTAGCCTTTTCTGAGTGATGATTAAGCTTTAATGCCAGATGATCCCTTGACATTTATGCATATGGCTTGTGCTATGGTTTGGATCTGAGGATGAAGTGTCCTCCAAAGGCTCCTGTGTTGAAGAGTTGGTCCCCAGTGCTGGTGTTCAGCAGTGGGGCTGTGGGAAGTGATGGGATCGTGAGGGCTCTGCCCTCATCAGCGGGTCAATCCACTGATGGCCTAACAGACTATGGGGAAGTGGTAGACACTGTAGGCAGGCAGGGCGTGGTTGAAGGGGTAGGTCACTGGGGTGTGCCCTTGGCGACTATATCTTGACTTTGGCCCCTTCCTCCCTCTCTCTCTCTGCTTCCTGGCTGCCATGAGCTGAGCAGCTCTCCTCTGCCACACCCTTTCACCATGATGTTCTATCTTGCCTCAGGCCCAAAGCAATGGAGCAGCTGACCATGTACTGAAACCTCTGAGATCATGAGCCAAAATACATCTTTCCTTTTCTAAATTCCCCCCCCCCAGGCATTTGTCACAGCAACAAAAAGCTGACTCACAGTTTGGAATAACCTTAAATTGTTGATATCAATCAGGTAATAGATAAGGAGACTATTTGCAAATTTTATAGATATTGTTTATCTTCTTCCTGTGTAAATTTTTAAAACTAAAACATTTTAAGCCGGGCGTGGTGGCACATGCTTGTAATCCCAGTACTTGGGAGGCTGAGACAGGAGGATCTCAGGTTCGCAGCCAGCCTTGATTACTTAGTGAGGCCCTCTGCAATTTAGTGAGACCCTGTTTCAAAATAAAGAATAAAAAATAGGGCTGGGGGTGTAGCTTGGAACCCTGGGTTTAATCCCCAGTACCGCACACACACACACACACACAAAAAAAAAAAAAAACTAAAATATTTTAACTGGTACATAAAAACAAAGGTTATACTTAGTACTGGGGTAGTGTGATGTTTCAGTACAGGTATACATTGTATAACGCTTAAACATAACTATCTCTTCAGACATTAATTATTTCTTTATGGTGAAACTTTGAAAATCTGTTCTTCTACCTTTTTGAAGTGTACAGTGCATTGTTATCTATAGTCATCCGGAATTGCTGCTTCTAGCTGACTGTAAATGCAGAAGTTTTATCAGGTTGTCTTCCATATGGCAATATGTAATATAATACAGTACATGGAGAAGGGTACTGTAAGTGGACACAGGCCTTTTATCATTTATATGTATGCATACTGGTATACTCAGAATTTCCAGGATGCTGAAAGATAAAATAACTTTGTGTCAGAGAACATACATTTATGTGGCAATTATCTATTTTTATGAATGTTCTAGGAGGGAAAGTTGCCAAGAAAGGACTCATCTGCTAAGCACTCTTGATAGCATGCTGCAACCTTCATTCCGGATCCGCCAAACCTCCTGGTCAGACACGTTGATGAGCCCTATTGGCAACATGGTTTCAGAGAGAACAGACTTCATTTGTTGCCCTGTGGATTGGTTCCAAGGAACATTTTTGTTTTTGGATGATCAAAGCATGGTCTGATAGGCAAAGAATGCAATAATTGGCATAATTAGCCAATAATTTGCAGCAAAAAAGTTATTAGTGACTGCTAACTCCTCTGCATGTTAATGAGGGATTTCTTGGGGGCGGTACGTTTGAAGCTTAGCATCTTTAAAATGTATCTCAGGGTTATTTCTGGCTTAGTTGTTGAAATAATATAAAGGAGTTTGTGCTTAGGTTATGTCATCAGAGTCCTTTGAGGTGACTGGTAGAACCTGCACGTGGTTTCTGGCATCCAAGTTAAAGTTGCTTAGAGTGAATTGGATTTGGATGTCTCCTTTACCCAGTCTCTCCTTGGAGAATATTTTCTCAATATTCCCTAACCTCCCAGTGTGGTTATTTTTTGATCTTTTCTGTTACAGTGTTCCAACAATGACCATTATTAATCTTATAAATTGCTTTTTCAGTGTCCCAAGTTCTTCAGAGGAGCCACTTCACCAGTAATGACATAAGTGCTCTAAAACTGAACATAAAATTTTAGTGAAAAGATGTGCTTTGGTTGGTAAGTACAACAAAAAGCAATGAGTTATATTGGTTTATTATTTCTAAATGCAGAAAGGCAAACTATTATTAATATTTATGGACCATTTCCTATCTCTTCAAAGCCTTTGTTAGTGAGCCTCACAATGGTGCTTCCAGGGAAGTGGGTAACAGGTATTGTTAACACATTTGAAAATAACCATGATAGAAGATACCCCATTTGTGTCTTGTAATGCCCCTGTATTATTATTATTATTATTATTATTATTATTATTAGGTACTGGGGATTGAACTTAGAGGCAGTCTACCTCCGAGCTACAACCCAGCCCTATTTTTAAATTTTTATTTTGAAACACTGTCTTGCTAGGTTGATGAAAGACTCACTACTTGCTGAGGCCATCCTCAAAACTGCGATCCTCCTGTCTCAGCCTCTCAAGTACTGGGATTACAAGCGTGAGCCACCAAGCCTGGCTTATTTTGAATCCACACAATGTCACACCAAGAGAGAAGTTACTTTGTTTAGGAAAAATAAATTTTCTTCTATTATTCTATGTTACCTACCTTCATTAGGACTCTTTTGAACTAAAAATATGTAAAATTCCACAATGAGTAGTAAAACCAAATTTCACTGTTAACCATTGATACCTAATCATACTTTTTACTTCAAAAATGAGAAGAGCCGGGTGGGGTGGTATGTACTTGTAGTTCCAGCACTTAGGAGGCTGAGGCCAAAGGACCACCTGAGCCCAGGAGTTTGAGACCAGCCTGGGCAACACGGTGAGACTTCATCTTTTTTTTTTTTTTTTTTTTTTTTTTTTT
>PVJS01020124.1:0-32951 GCA_004027185.1 Glis glis | reverse complement strand
TAGTGGGGACACAAAAGGGACTCCAATGACAATGGAGAACCCTCAGTGGTGCAAGGGAAGGGGTACAAGGGAAGGGGAAGGGTAAGAAAGTAGTGAATCCATGGAATTACTGTCATAAACAGTGTGTATATATGAGATTATACCAACATCATTCTCAGTGCTACATGTGGGGGGGAGGTGGGGGGGAGGCGGGGGGAGGGACACCAAGCGCTATGTGCATGTATGTTAACACCAAACTGATACTCATTGTGATGTGAGACTACAATGCACCAATAAAAACATAAAAAAAAAGAAAAATAACCTCAGCTTGTTTGGGATGAAAACTTGCTGACTGAGTATAGTAAAATTCTCTTCATGGATATGTGTATTTTCAACCATGACAAATTTTAGAATTAAATACAGATATGATAAAATTAAAACATAGTATTGACACTATATCTTTCTTTTTAATTGTTACTTTATGGTGCTGGGGATTGAACCCAGACCCATGCATATGTCAGGCAAGTGTCCTACCAGTAAGCTACATCCCCAGCCCTTGGTACTGTCTTAATGTAGGATAATCTGTGCTTATTGGGAGTTTAGAGTATTTTTAATGTTTAATAGGATTAGACAACTAAAGATAACAGATTAAGCCAGGTGTGGTGGCCCACACCTCTAATCCCAGTACTTGGGAGGCTAAGACAGGAGGATTGTAGGTTTGAGGACAGTCTTAGCAACTTAGCAAGTCCCTGTTTGAAAATAAAAAATACAGAGGGCTGGGAGTGTAGCTTTGAGGTAGAATACCCCTGGGTTCAACCCCAGCACCACCCCCCCCAAACAACAACAACGACAACAACAACAACAAACAAACATCCAGATAAATAGTGATATGTGCATACCCATGTTTATAGCATCACAATTCATAATAGGCAAATTGTGGAATCAACCTATATGTCCATCAACAGACAATACATAATGAAAATGTGGTATATACATGTAATAGAATTTTACTCAGCCATAAAAATAAACAAATTATGTCATTTGCAGGATGGAAGTAGAGAATATTATGCTAAGTGAGATCAGTCAGTCTCAGAAAGTCAAGGGTTGTATGTTTTCTCTCGTATGTGGAAACTAGAACAAAAATAGGAAGCAAAAGACACTTTAGCCAGATGAGGAGAGAAAACAGTAAATTAATAGAAGGGATTCGGGGAGGGAGATGGGGAGAGGAAAAATGAGGACTGAGAAAGGAAAAAGTTCAAATAAGATTATGTCGATACAAGGTTGTACTACCAATCTTACTAACATGTTTGGGGGGAGGGAAATGGAGGGACAGAAATATACAGAGTGATGTGTGCATGTATATTTGAATCTCTTGGAATCTCAGTATGATGTATAATTACACTGCACCAATAAAAGTATTTAAAAAAGAAATAAAAAACTGGAACACAGATTAACCTACTCATTTTAACACAAGTAACTGAGTTTGAACTTGTGATTTATGTTATAATAAAATTTGACTAAGTTTATAAGCAGCACTAGAATATTTGAGAGAAGTTGGCATTTACTATACTTAAAATATATTTTATTATATTTTCTAAAGTTTTAAATCAAGCATTTAAAATACTTAAAGTGAATTATTACATTTAAGACGCTTTTAAATATAGCTCAGTATATTTAACTAACAGTGTTGAATAGTACTGAAAGTTATAAGGAGTTCAGTTTGTTGAACTTTCAGCATTTATAAAGAAAACGTGATTGGCCTTATTTTATAAGATTTATATGTTGAATAATAAGATTTGTAAATTGAAATTAAAGACAAGGAAAATTAGGTTTTCAAATTCGTTAATAAAACAAACTCATTAATATTAAATGCAAGTATGGAAGACACTATTGATTTGCTGACTAAATAGCAATTCTTGAAACCCTTCTCTCATGTTGCCCTTCCCTTTTAGAGGTCGAAAGGCAAAATACCTTCTTTCCTCGCTCCTTCGCTTCTCGGTGGCTAGAGGCCCATTTCTGGCTGAGACAGTGCAGCAAGCCACAAAGGAAGTCCTGGCGGGGCTAGCTTTCCTCATACAAGAACTGGCGGGCTAGCGCCATCCTTCTACTTCCTTGACTTGACCATAATGCGATGTGTGGAACTGAAGCCATAATCTTGCAACCAAGAGGCAACAAGCATGCTGGCAAGACTAAGAAAACGCACAGATGTCTGCGAAATGCCAGCCCTGAAATCACCAGGGGACTCAGACTCCTCCTTAGGTGGGAAAAGCAGGCCGTGGTGTAGGCCATGGGAGGTCAGGTTTTCTCTTGTTGCAAGGAAATGCATTTCTAATTAAGACACTCAAAAGGATCTTTTCTGCACAAGCATCGCTTTCCAAATATGAACAATCTCAGGTTGGCACTTTCTTTGAAAGGACGCCTGAATGAGTAAGTGAGAGATGTTGGGGCTGGTAGGGACAGCAGTGGCAGGAGGTCACGCATGTGAAGTGCTGCCCATCTCTTCAGAGGCTGGGGTGCTGCCCCTGCTGGCTGGTTGGGTCCAGTGGGAATGAAGGCATCATGGAACTGGCCAGTCTTGCCCTGGCACCTAATGTACTGAAGCCCGAGGGGAGCGTCTGGGCAGGAAAGGAGAGTTCAGGGTTTGCGGAGACCATGGGGACTGCTGTGCAGCCAGAACACGGGGTCATGTGCTCGGTGTAGCTGGGCGGTCACTGGTAGCTTTGCCAGATTCATCACCTGCAGCCACCTGGGTTAGGTCCCTCCATGCCACCGAGGGAGGGGACGCCAGAGCGGAGCTCTATGTCCTTTTACTTCCGGCAGCATTATACTAACTCCTGGACAAGGAGAACAGAGCTTGTCTCTCCTCTTTGGAAAAGAAGTCCTTACCAATTCAAGTAGTTTGCAAGCTTTTTATAACTCTGTTTTACATGTATATTCACAGTTCTGAGGTTTCTCTGACCTTAGATGGTAAATAGTTCCACTTGTCAATTTATGGCAGTTGACTAATAACAGTGCAATAGACAGAACAATTTAAAATTATTCTAGAATTTTGCAAGAATATTAATTACCTGTTGAAAAGATAACAGGATGTCTTAAAAACATTTTTTTGGTACTGAGGATTGAATCCAGGGGCATTCTACCTCTGAGTTACAACTCCAACCCTTTTTATTTCGAAACAGGGTCTCACTAGTTGCTGAGGCTGACCTCAAGCCTGCGATCCTCCTGTCTCAGCCTCTCAGGTACCGGAATTACAGGCATACACCCCTGTGCCCGGATGATAATTGGGTGTCTTGCCATGAATGAATTCCTGACTTCCTTGTTTGTACAATGCAATCTTGCACTTCATATCAAAGTAAAACAAGGAAAGTAGCCTCTCATGTTGTTAATATACAAACTAGGAGATTAGAATTCACAGCCGCTTGTTTCAATACTGGATATGTAATTGATGTATGAGACTATTTTTTTTTTTCGGTACTGGGGATTGAACCCAGGGGCATTCTACCTCTGAGCTACACCCCCAGCCCTATTTTTTATTCTTTATTTTGAAACAGGGTCTCACTAAGTTGCAGAGGGCCTCACTAAGTAGCTGAGGCTAGCCGCGAACCTCCTGTCTCAGCCTCCCAAGTACTAGGATTACAAGTGTGTGCCACCATGCCCTGCATGAGACTGTTTTTATAGTACATCCACCAGTAGAATGATGAAAAACAGTGTTCAGTATTGGGGTTCAATGCACCAGGGGTTCTAGCCTTCATTTGTCACCTCTGTAGATCTGTGACCTTTCACAAACTTATTTTAAGCCAAGTGTGGTGGCACAATAAAACAAAGAATATCACATAACAAAGACAAACTTTCCCTATAGTCAATCCATTTATTTTTAAAGATAATTTCCAACTTTAGAAATGTCTATAACTCTTTCAAATACATAGAAACAAATAAACAAAAATACAGTTATTCATGAAGATTGTTGAATAAATGATATGATGCAATTACAGAACTATAGTCATATGTACACATGTATCAAGTTCAACGATTTGAAGAAATGAAGGAGATATCTATCTGAGATGATATGCTCACGGTACACCATTATGTTACAGAGAACATGCTGAAGAACAGTCAGTATAGTTTCATCTTTTTTTTTTTTTTTTTTTTTTGTACTGGGGATTGAACCCAGAGGCATTCTACCTCCAAGTTACTCACCCATCCAAATTTTATTTCTTATTTGGAAATGGTCTCACTAAGTTGTGGAGGGCCTCGCTAAATTGCCGAGACTGGCTTCAAACTTTCGATCTTCCTGTCTCAGCGTCCTAAGTACTGGGATTACAAGCATGTGCCACCACGCCCGGCTTAGTTTGATCTTAATTGTATAAAATAAAGGATGTAGCCAGGTGTGGTGGTGTACGCCTGTCATCTCAGTACTTGGGAGGTTGAGAAAGGAGGATCGCAGGTTCGAGGTCAGCCTTTGCAACTTAGGGAGACCCTGTTTCAAAATAAAAATAAAATAGGGCTTGGGGTGTAGCTCAGAATTAGAATGCCCCTGGGTTTAATCCCCAGTAACACACACACATGCACACACACACACACACACACACACACACACACACACACAATTTGAGGGCCAAAGTCATATACCAAGTGCAGAGAAACATTTTTACAATGGGGTTTTGAGGAACCTCTCGCATTTCAATACAGTAAGATGACTATATTATGAGTGGCTTATCATTTTGGGGAGAGACTTGATTTGACCAGGATTACATTCAAATATTGAATTCCTGACTCAGAACAACAACCATAAGGGCTTGAATAAACACTTCTTGGAATCGGAGTTCCTAGTTATGGTATGGAAAGTTGGACCAATAATGGCAGTTGGGGGGGGCTACTTTTCAGTTTATATCCTTGGGAAAATTTGCACTTGTTTTAAAATTTGTACTTTGTTTTTATTATTTATTTAATAATCAAAACTAACTCAAAGCTATTTATGATCATTCAAATGTGTGAAAATATGGCTTGTTATGTATAGACTAACATCTATTGATTTATAATATTAGTTTTCTTTAGATCTATTGAAGCAAGGTGGGGCTAGACCAGTGCTTCTCATGAAGGGAAGACTGCATCCCAAGGGACATTTGGCAATGTGTGTAGACTTATTTTCATACAAGATGGGGCTGTCTTTGTTGCCCAGGTTGGAGTACAGTGGCTATTCACAGATGCAGTCCCGATACTGATACTTAGCGAAGACACCGGGTCTGCCTAGAACTCCTGGGTTCAAGGATTCTCCTGTCTCAGCCTCCCGAGTAGCTGGGACTATAGGAGCATGCCAGGGCAACTGGGGATGTTGGGGATGTTTTTAATTTCACAACTGGGAAAGGGGGGTGCTACTGGCATCTAAGAGGTAGACAGGGGTGCTGGTAAACATTCTACAATCACAGGACAGTATCCCCAAACAAAGATTTATCTGCCCTAAATTCTCAGTAGTGCCTAGGTTGAGAGACCCTGGACTATGTGTGGGTGAGTGTGTTAGCTTTTCATCACTGTGACAAAGCACCTGAGATAATCAACTTAAAAGGAGGAAAAGGTTGGCTCATAGTTTTGGAGGTTTCAGTCCATGGTCAGTTGGCCCATGGATTTTGGGCCTGTGGTGAGGAAGCACATCATAGTGGGAGTGTGTGGTGGGTGAGGCCCCGTTCACCTCATGGTGACCAAAGGAAGCTGAGAGAGAGACAGGAATAGCCCAGGTCCCAACATCCCTTTCAAGGGCACACCCTCATAACCTAACTTCCTCCCACTAGGCCCCACCTCCTAGAGGCTCCTCCCTGGGGACCAAGTCTTCAACCCAAGGGCTTGTGAGGGACACTTACTCTCTAACCACGGCAGTGAGTTATTAATGGGAAAACATCCAGGGCCAGCAGACTGCTAACACATGCGCCCCCTTGTGGAACAGAAGTTAATACTTCTGTGGCTGGCTATCTTCTAGTGGAGATTTTATATTGATTTCAAGAGATTTTAGAAGTAGAAGGACATTATCAAATAGAGGGGTGAGTGTAGCTGTTGCATTTTGTGGAAGGTGGTGATTCTTATTATTTTTGACAAGCAACTTGATGTGAGACTGCAGTTAATGTCTGGGGGCACATTCAGGTTTGTTACAAGGAATAATTTCTTAATTGCAAGGGTTATTAAACAGTGTATTGGGTTACTGAGACAGCCTCTGGAGGGTTGGAAAAACTAGATAATTTAAGAATATCTTGCCAAAAAAGCTCAGCCACAAAATGTTTGCAGGTTTCTTGTATTACTTTCACGAATCTATGAATAACATAAACAGATGTTTAAAAGAAGCTGTCATTTAGAGAAACATTTTAGGCTTCAGATTTGAGCTTTTGAGATGTGTGTACTCTGTAGACACAAAATACCTTGATTCAGTAAATCTTTGCTGAGTGAATAAGTAGATGTCTAAGCAGAGCAGTCGTGATTCATGGATCTGGCTTTTGCAGATTAGCAGCATTTAAAACTCATTCCTTTGAGACTTGAGGCGTGATTCACTTTTGTGAAAAAGGCACGATGGGGTTCAGAAAATGACACCCCAAAGTTGCCTCAGAAGCAGGCAGGGAATCAAAGTTTCCTTCTGCCCTCTTGCCCTCCCAGCTCTCATCCCTCCTTTCCCCCTTCCCTCAGGCAGGCAGAGAAACTGGAATTCCTCTTCCCCATGGCAGGTTATAGAAACCAGAACCCCTTTCCCAAAGCCATCCATAAAACCTAAAAACATTGCTCTCACTTGCCTTTCTGTGTAAGAGCTGGCCATAAAGAAGTTCTACACCCTTGTCCAATAGAAGGTCATAAGATCTTCATTCCAGAGTGACCCTGCCCCCCCCCCCAAGAAGAAGAAATGCTACAACTGAGAAATCAGCAAGCATTTGAGCAGACAGGCCATGCTGGGCTCCCCCTTGCCCCCCGCGCCCCACTCCACATCCTACTCTTGTTGTCCAGTCATAGTTTTTTCTTTGCAGTACTGGGGATTGAACCCAGGGGCATTCTACCTCCAAGCTACACCCCCAGTCATATTTTTTATTATTTATTTTGAAACAGGGTCTCACTAAGTTGCGGAGGGCCTCACTAAGTAGCTGAGGCTGGCCGCAAACCCAGATCCTCCGGTCTCAGCCTCTCAAGTACTGGGATTACAAGCGTGCGCCACCACGCCCGGCTGTCCAGTCATAGTTCTACGTGGCTGTCCATGCATCATTGAACCAAAGCACAAAAATGCACAGCTCCCTTGCGTCCTTTTTGTTTTTTTGGTGCGGTATTGGGGCTTGAACCCAGAACATTCTACCTCTGAGCTACACCCCAGTCCTTTTTATTTTTTATTTTGAAAAAGGGTTTCACTAAGTTGCTAAGACTGGCCTTGAACCTGTGATCCTCCTGTCTTAGCCTCCCAAGTCCTGGGATTACAGGTGTGGGCCAGCATGCCCACCTGCTCCCTGTATCTATAGGCCTTCTTTTCTAAAGGCTCCCATGTCATGTAAAACCATGATTAAATAAGTTTTTATGCTTTTTCTCTTGTTAACTTGTCTTTTGTTATAGGGCTATGACTTATGATCGGCATGAAAAGAATCACCCTTCCCCATCCCTACAGGCACAACCTCAGTTATACCTGCCTCAGTTTCTCCCAGACCAGTGCTTGTGTGGCGAATCTTGGCAGGAGAAGGGCAATGATCCATTACAAATCCGAGACTCAGCCCTTAGGGCCCTCACTGCTGTTCAGCAGCTGTTCCCTCTCCCTCTCTCTCTGTCCCATCTTCCAGTTCTCTCCCTGTCTCCAAGATCCTTATACTACTTCTTTTTTTTTTTTGTGTGTGTGGTACTGGGGATTGAACCTAGGAGCATTTTACCTCTGAGATATACCCCCAGACCTATTTTTTATTCTTTATTTTGAAACATGGTCTCACTAAGTTGTGGAGGGCCTCACTAAGTAGCTGAGGCTGAACGCGAACCTGCAATCCTCCTGTCTCAGCCTCCCAAGTACTGGGATTACAAGCGTGCACCACCACGCCAGACTCTTATACAACTTCTTTCCTCAAACCTGCAGCACCTTCTCCCTCATCTTCCTACTTCAGTGACATAACTGAGACCCTAGAGGGAGCCCCACACATCCCCCCACAGTCTCCCCAGGGATGGCTCGGCCTCTTTGCTGCTATTGGGGACCACTGTCTCTACCTGTGTAAAGTGAGTCCTTGGCCAGAGCCTCAGGCCATGACCCCTCCCACTCAGGACACATCCAGTGACTCTCCCTTCTTTCTTAAGCACCATCAATTTTTACCACTTTACTGGATCACTCCCAGTGTGCCAAAAGCATGCTGTTATGAATCCTGTCTTCAAAACAAAGCAAAGCAAAGCAAAACAAAACAAAACAAAATAATATTCTCTTGATCCTATTTCTTGTGCTACTTAGATCTCCATTTCTTGTCTCCCCTTTTTAGCAAAACTTGTTAAACATTCTTGTACTGGTGTCTCTGATATTTTTTTTGTGTTTAGCTTTACTTCTGAAGTTTTAGAAATCTATTCAATACAGTAATTCGCCCTTCCTTTGTAAATGTGGTTCTCATGTTCAGCAGTATGGTCATGCAGTGAGCACCTTCTGAGGGCATTTTGGGTGTATAAATTTGACTACAGAGTTGTGATTTTGGAACTCTGCCAACTTGTTTTTATAGGGTTTTCTCCATAATTCTTCACCAGGTACCACCTGTATTACTAATTTGACTGCTTCCATAGTCTCCCTACTCTAATTCCTATTTCTAATTTATTATTTGAACATTTTAGCTGTGACTAAAAATACAGATAGTCATACATGTTAGATGTCTGTGTAAAAAGTGAGCCAATGAGCTATGAATGAGGGCCTGGAAAAAGATTAGGTTATTTTTCCTTCTTTTCTTTTCTTTTCTTTTCTTTTCTTTTCTTTTCTTTTCTTTTCTTTTCCTCTTTTCTTTCCCCTCCCCTCCCCTCCCCTCCCTCCCTCCCTCCTTTCTTTCTTTCTTTCTTTCTTTCTTTCTTTCTTTCTTTCTTTCTTTCTTTTTTTCTTTCTTTCTTTCTTTCTTTCTTTCTTTCTTTCTTTCTTTCTTTCATGCCTGGGTTTTTAAGAATCAAAGCTTTCGAGAGCTTAGGATAAGTAACGCTCAGTCTGTGAGATGTTATTATAAGCATTAGTAAGGGCTCAGTATCTTGCCATAAGTATTCAATAAGCACTTATTGAATGAATGCACATATTTTCCACCATACAGTGTAGGCAAGGTTTCTGGATTTTGTACTTATTCATTTTTAGCATAGGTCTCAAACTATGACAAAACACTTTCTGGTTATCCAGTTGTCACATTTTATTCCCACTCACTGGTGCGCTAACAGCCAGTTTTATTGATTATGCCTGTGGTATGGCCAAGAAACATAGACCCTAAATCAAAGCAGTTGTATTTCTTCTTCTTACCTCTTCCATCTAACACCTTATTTTCATTTCTACTGTCTCAGCCATCATTCCAGCCTGTATTAGCTCACGTCTAGGCAATAAATTTGGTTTTTTTCCCTAGTGTGTGTGTGTGTGTGTGTGTGTGTGTGTGTGTGTGTGTGTCTTTATTTTCTTTAATTTATTTTTATTTATTTTCAATTGACAAAATTATACATATTTATGGGCTACATATGATATATTATATATACACATATTGAAATGATTAAATCCAGTCATCTTACATACTCATTTTTTGTGGTGAGAACATTTAAAATAAACTCTCAGCAATTTTTAAGTATAAATACATTATTATGAACAATAGCCATCATGCTGTACAATAAATCTCTGAAACGTATTCATCCTGTCTGATGGAAATGTTGTATTCATTGACGAATATCTCTTCATCTCCCCCACAACGCTCTCTGCCCCCAGTCCTTGGTAGCCACCATTCTACTCTTTACTTGATGAGTTTGATCTTTTAGATTCCACATATAAGTGAGACCATGCAGTATTTTTTCCTGTATTTGGCTTATTTCACTGTGTATAATGTCCTCCAAGTTCATGTATGTTGTTGCAAATGGCAGGATCTCTTTCTTTTTATAGGCTGCATAGTATTCTACAGTGTGTATGTGTGTATGTGTGTGTGTCTGTGTGTCTCTGTGTGTGTATGTGTGTGTTTCTATGTGTATCTGTGTGTGTGTATGTGTGTGTTTGTGTGTGTGTATATATGTGTGTCTGTGTGTGTCATTTTCTTCAGCCATCATCTGTGGATGAACACTTAGGTCTATGATGTACTTTTTTTAATATACTTTTATTAGTGTATCATAGTCTCACATAATAATGTAAATTATAGTGATAATGACGTACCTGCACCATGATCTACTTTTTTAACCTAACAGTCTATTATATTACTCTTTCACTTTGGTCAGTAGTTTTTTTTTTTCATGTTCTTGAGCACTTAATATATTTTGAGTACTTTGCTAAGTACTTTAAGTACCTTATTTTACTTCATCCCCATAACAACTCCATGAAATAAGTATTAATATTGTCATGATTTTACAGTTCAGGAAGCTACAGCATAGAGGAGTAAATTGCTTGGGGGTGACAAGGTCTATCTGATTCTAGAACCTGTGCTCTTAACCACTATGCCTTGGCTAGCACCCCACGTAGACTTGTAAGCGCCTGAACACACACAAGTACTTCTCCTTTCCTCTTTTGCTTATGATAGTGGCTCTGCATATTTTTTTTAACCTGTTCAAATCTTACCCTTCAAAATCAAGGTCAATCATACTTTCTCACTTCTCTCTGATCACTTTTTTTCTGGGTGTTCTGTACCCTTGAAACCCTTCTCTGGAGAGATGAGATGTGACCTCATCAGGGTATTCTAGGTTTATGCTCTCTAGGGTGAATGCAAGATATTTTCCCTCAAGGTCAGAGACCAGCATGACACATCTAAATAAATATTTTCCTATGTTTCTCAGCAGAGATACTGGAGATGGAAGCTTCGTCAACTCAGATTCATGGCTCACTTGGAGCAGTGACTTCCAACTAGATGATGGCTTACTACCCTAGTTTCTCCTTCCTTTGGTATAGGGGATAAATAAAAAAACAAAAAAAAAAAAAGAGAAAAGTAGGGTCCTTTCATTAGTTCTCCTCTTTAGAGAAGATTTTCCAGAAATAACTGCATCGATCAGGCCTCATGGGTACGGGCAAAGTGACTGAACAGAGCAGAATGCGACGCTTCTGCGTGGCAGATACTACAGTTTTGATATTTGGTAAAGTTATGTTTATTCTTGAGTACACCCTAAATTGGTGGGCAAATGTAGGCAAGTCACTTTGTTTTACTGATCATGTTTTCTTGTATGTCAAAGGAGGCGGCCATGCCAGGGGTTGGAATATTATTTGATTCTAGGTGGAAGATGGAGTACTAATGAGCTTAGCCTGTCATAGAAAGTGAAGGGTCATATGTTTTCTCTCATATGTGGAAGCTAGGGAGTAATTGGGATACCAGAGGGACTTTAGATAATGGAGGAGAAACTCCAATGGAGCGAGGGAGGTGGTTTTGGGGAGGGAGGTGGGGGAGGGAAAATTAAGGAAGGAATCACTTCCATGGACATTATGTAACACATGTGAGAATAGCAATGCCAATCTCAATATGTGGTGTGGGGAAGGGGAGTGAGGAGGGAGCTGGGGTAAAACTCACCAAGTGCTGTGTGCATGGATGTCACTATCACTCTGAACTACATTATGATGTGAGACTATAATGCACCAATAAAAGTATAAAAATGGAACAGTTTGAAAGTTCATTTCTCAAGAGGAAGTACTAGCAAGAAAAGCTAAATGAAAAAAATGAGAAGAAATATCAAGTGGAATTGAAAAGAAATAGGGAATGAATAAATGTAGGTACTGATTTGAGACCCTGGGAGCCCATTTGTTGCCTACCCACTCTTGCTCTCCCCTTTCCTCTGATAAAAAAATCCCCACTTTTCTGTGGGGACCTGTGTTGTGTAGCACTAAGTGAGAGACTCGAACAAACAGTGCTCTTGTTTCCTGCTGCCCCTGCTTCCTTAGCAGGGAGGTGTGGACATGTGACCAAACTCTGACCAAGGAGACCTAAGGGGGAGAAGTCTGGTTGAGGATATCTGGAAAAATGATGGCTTTCCTGATAGAAGTGAGGGACATTCAGCTCCGTGTCACTCTCCCTTCTTTCTGCTTTGAACCTGGGCTTGATGTGTGAACTACGGTAGCCATCTTTCCACCCTTAGGAGACAAGAGCAATATAAACACCAGTGCATGAGGGATGGTGGGGTGGGAAGGCTAGAAGGAGCTGACCCAGTTGACCCAGAAACACTCACTTCTGTGTTTCTGTGAAAAAATAGTTATTTGCAGTCCCACCAACAGTTTTAAGAGATCAATATGGAGGTTTCTCAAAACACTAGGATTGGAACTACCATATGACCCAGCTATACCACTCCTCAGTATCTTTCCAAAAGAATTAAAGTCAGAATACTATAGTGATACATACATATCTATATTTGTAGCAGCACAATTCACAATAGCCAAATTATGGAACTAACCCACGTGTCCGTCAACAGATGGATGGGTAATGAAATTCTGGTATATATACACAATGGAATTTTATTCAGCCATAAAGAACAGCAAAATTATGTCATTTGCAGGAAAATGGGTGGAATTAGAGAATATTATGCTAAGTAAGATCAGCTGGTCTCAGAAAGTCAAGGGTCGAATGTTTTCTCTCATATGTGGCAACTTGAGAGAAAATAGGAAACAGAAGGGACTTTAGATAATTGAGAGTGATAGGGGATAGGGACAGAGAGGTGGGGAGGGGGATAGGAGGAACTGACAAATGAAACAATTCATATTATGCTGTGCCTGTGTTTGGAGGCATCACTGCCAACCTCACTACTACATATGGGGAGGGTGGGGAGGGGGCGGACCCGAAGGGAAACACACCAAGACCTGTGAGCATGTTTGTGTGACTGAATCTCACTATGATGTATAAATACAATGCACCGACAAAAACATAAAAAAATAAATTCTCATCTGTCTAAGCCCCTGTTGCTTGGTCTTTCTCTTTGCTGTATCTACAAAGCATTTCTAATGTCCAAAGAGAGTGATTAAAAACAACTCTGCAGACTCTGCCCAGGGTGGAGCAAAAGACCTGTGTGTCTAGATAAAGGAACCCTGAAAGCGATTTCTAGAAGGCAAAGGCAATGAGCGGGGTTAGGGCAAGGCTTTAGAAATGACTTGGAAAGCTAGCCAGCATAGATAAGTGGAATGTTTCAGCTTGAAGATTAGCTGAGAGCAATTCGAAGAACAAATGACATGTGAAAACAAGAAGTCCCACATAATTAAAACAATGGATGCAAATGTGAGGAGACACTGTAACAGATCAGTCCCCAAACTCCGCATGTAGCTTTCCTCTGGTCCCTCTGGTGATAGGAAAGTGCAAGTGAAAGGTAAAAAAAAAAAAAAAAAAAAAAAAAAAAAAAAAAAAAAAAAAAAAAAAAAAAAAAAAAAAAATATATATATATATATATATATATATATATATTTATTTTGCTGTTGTACTGGGGATTGAACCCAGGGGCATTCTACCTCTGAGCTACACCCCCAGCCCTATTTTATTTTGAAACAGGGTCTCACCAAGTTGTGGAGGGCCTTGCTAAATTGGTGAGGCTGGCTTTGAACCTGCTGTCATTCTGTCTCAGCCTCCCAGATACTGGGATTACAGACGTGAGCCACCATGCCCAGCTTCCTTGGGTATATTTCTATGGCAACTTTTGCAACAGTCTTATGTTTGAAAAAGTGTGTGTGTATATCTATCTATCTATCTATCTATATATATACTGTACTTGGATCAGGCAAGACTAACTTGAAGACTGTTCTATTGTACATAACAACAGGTCCCCATTCTTCAAATCTCACAATCTCATTTTCTCCAGATTAAAGGAGAATACAGTGCTGTGGCTGTTGAACACTAAGTGTAATCCTGGATTGGGATAATTGATAAAATATGAATATGAACTTTATTATAGATAGCATAATTTTATTCATGTTAAATTTCTTGCATTTAGCAATTGTATGGGGGCTAAGACTGAAGCCACAGTAAAAATGCAAATCACCCTTCTTTCTAAGTCCACTGTTCTAACTTCCCAGTTAGTTTTATTGTAACTAGTAACTGTGCAAAAATGTATCTCAGGAAATCTGTGTTATCCAATCCAATCAATCACCGAACCATGAAATTATAAGCTCCATGGGACAAATATTGACTGAAATGTCACATGTGGTCCACTTTGATGCTAAGACCCTGTCTGAGACCAAGGACATATTACTTATACCTTTTTTCTTGTCTTATAAATGTCTATCAGGAACTAGTTAATACTTTTGTTACTCGTGTGTGTGTGTGTGTGTGTGTGTGTGTGTGTGGGGATTGAACTCGGGTATTCTACCTCTGATCTATACCCCCAGTATTTTACCTTTTTAAATTTTGCAACAAGGTCTTGCTACATTGCTGAGGGTCTTGCTAAGCGGCTGAGGCTGTCCTTGAACCTGTGATCCTCCTGTCTCAGCCTCCCAAGTACTGGGATTACGGGCATGTGCCACCACGCCCGGCTTCTTCTAACTCTTTTATAGATCCCCCTTACCTCCAAACTCTTCTGATTACCTTTTAACAAACATAGCCACCTGTGGGCACTTGTTTTGTGTTGCTGGCTGCCTGACTTACTTTTTCTGTCCATGCTGCTACCTCAAATTAAAAGCGAACCTGTGATGGGTGGTGGTTGTACTAGGCCACCAGGTTAACAGTGAGGAAGGACAGACTCTCTCCCTCTTCTGTCTGGCTGGTACTGCTGTTGCCACCTGCCCATCCCTATCCAGATCACTAGAGCAATAGATGGATTAGATGCTCATCTATGGTAGGTGAGATAGGGCGCCATTCCTTTAGAATTGAATCATTAAACAGAAAAGCCATAGCTTATATGACTATTTTTTTAAACATATTCCTTTCCTTTCTTTTATTTTTAGTTTTTTTTGTGGTACTGAGGATTGAGCCAGGTGCATGCTACCTCCAAAACTACACCCCCAGCCCTATTTTATTTTTTATTTTGAAACAGGGTCTCGCTAGGTTGATGAGCGTCTCACTGCTTGCTGAGGCTGTCCTCAAACCTATTATCCTCCTGTCTCAGCCTCCCAAGTACTGGGATTACAGGTGTGCACCACCATGCCCAGCTCTATTCCTTTCTTTTCTGGGTTAAAAGAAGAATCCCTTTAGCTTTTCTCCGACCTTTGCAATTCGTTTTGCACCCTCTCATCTTATAGGACTTCTCTTTCTCTTTGCCCCTCACCTCCCACCTGCAATCCTTCTGCCAGTACTGGAGACTGTCTACAACCATCCTGAACGTGTCAAGTCCTTGTCTCTCCTTAGCTCCCCGGAGTGCAAGCCACCATCATGTCTGCCTTCCCGCTTCCAGCCCCACCTCCTGTCAGCCCGTCCTCCATACAGCAGCCAGAGGGATCTTTAAATTAGATCAGGAAAATTTCCTCATTCAAAGCTTCTACTGGCACCCCATTGTTCTTAAAGTAAAATCCAACCTTTCTGGGCATGATCCTGGTACTTGGGAGGCTGAAACAGGAGAACCATAGGTTCAAAATAAGCCTCAGCAACTTGGCAAGACCCTCAGCAACCTAGTGAGACCCTGTTTCTCAAAAAAAAAAAAAAAGGGCTGGAAGTATAGCTTGGAGCTAGAATGCCCCTGGGTTCAATCCCTAGTACCCCCTGCACTCCCCCACCACATTCAACCTTTTTACCGTTACCTTTTGACCTTACATGAATGGGCCTCTCCGATTTGCCAACTTGGTTTCGTTCCACTTTTCTTTCTTTAGCACAGTCCTCTCTGGACGCCCTGAGTTCTGTCTTCCTTTGGGGTGGAGGAGGTAGCTAGCCCACCTTCTGGGATGTTTGATTGTTATTCCCCTGGAGCGCTGCGAGGCTGGACGCTCCTCACTTTTCAGATGTCAGCGTAAGGAGCCCTCGCTAAAGTCCCTCCACTATCCTTGCTGCACAGTCCTACTCCACTGTTTCCTTTCTTCTTCACAACACTTAGGACTATTTGAGAAATTTTATTTGTCAGCTTACTTTTTGTTATCTGAATATCACCACCGGAATGTAAATTCATGTAGGAGAAGGATCTTTCCGGTATTGTCTACAATTAACTGCTTATTCTTGCTTTGATGCCAAGAATATTATAGGAGGAAAAAAATAGTTGAAGAAGGGAAGAATGAGTAATTGTTTTGTGTATTAGAAACATTTAGAATAGTTTTTTTTTTTTTTTGCAGTACCGGGGATTGAACCCAGGGGCATTCTACCTCCGAGCTACAACCCCAGCCCTATTTTTGTTCTTTATTTTGAAACAGGGTCTCACTAAGTTGTGGAGGGCCTCACTAAGTAGCTGAGACTAGTCACGAACCCGGATCCTCCGGTTTCAGCTTCCCAAGTACTTATTCTTTATTTTTAAAGAGGGTCTCACTAAGTTGCGGAGGGCCTAAGTAGCTGAGGCTGGCCACGAACCTGCAATCCTCCTGTCTCAGCCTCCCAAGGACTGGGATTACAAGTGTGCGCCACCACGCCCAGCAGAATAATATTTTAAAATGGCAGTGTTGTGAAGGTCTCTTTAATAGCATGGAAAGTGGTCCTTTTTTCTAGTTTCTGGCTTAGTTAAAACCCAATTTCTATAAATATCCCCCAAAGGCACCCTGGATATGACAGTAGTACAGTGAGCCAGCAAGTCCTTGCCGTGTCAAAGGACATAGACCATGTCAGCCTCACAAAAACACTAGGGGTCACAGATTCCATCTGCGGAATAACTAGACTAAGAAAACTTACTTTTGGGGGTGGGGTAGGGTAGGAGAAGGAAGGATGGAGGGAAGAAATAGTTAAGGGAAAAAGGAGATAAAAAAGAAAATATTTAAATTAGGACTAGCTCTCCAGTAAAGCTAGCAGTAGGGATAATTATGTATTTACCACAGCTGTAGTTTGTCCTCAAATGATAGCAAAAGTCCTAAAAAGAGTTGGATTTTAGACTTGGATTTTTGAATATATGTCTCTATTAATCAAATGAA
Organism: Glis glis; assembly: GCA_004027185.1. Taxonomy (NCBI): domain Eukaryota; kingdom Metazoa; phylum Chordata; class Mammalia; order Rodentia; family Gliridae; genus Glis; species Glis glis. The sequence continues at coordinate 15,850 of PVJS01020124.1, read as the reverse complement.
CAAAAATGTATTTTCCTAGATTAGCTAGGCTTCTATAAATTGACAAGTTGGCACAGAACTCACTATTTTTGGGAAACATTTGAGAAAACTTTGTGCCTTTGATATGCATGGGGTTCTTTAGCTCACCAGTATGAACCCTATTTAGTCCACCAGTATTGCAGGTCCGGAATGTGTATGATTTCCTGGCTGTTATCTTGAAAGGGTGCATACGGATGTATTTAACTTATGCCCGGAAGTAGTTTATCCAGTGGAAGCACTTGACTTAGTCCAGCTGAGGGTGAACCACCAGTCTTTGTATAAATGTATGGAAACTATTTTATAGTTTTCTGTGAACCCATAGTTATAATATTAGAGGCTGTTAGTAATGCTTTTTAAGATAATGTTACACAGTGTTTGCAAAAAGAGCTTGTTTTCGGTCTTATATCTCTTTTTAGTTTAATTATTAATTATCAGCAAAAGTGACATAATGTACTCTTATTTTAGAGATGTTCTCAGCAAGTTATTTTTCTAGCATGACTATGGTTCTGCAACTTTTAGGGTAGTATAAAATGTGCTGAGGGAGTGCAGGGTCACATGTTTTCTCTCATACATGGAAGCTAGGGAATAATCAGGATACAAGAGGGACTTTAGCTGGGGGAAAACTCACCAAGTGTTGTGTGCATGTATGTCACTATCACTATTCACCGCATTATGATGTGAGGCTGTAAGACCAATAAAAGTATATAAAAGTATATGCACCAATAAAAGTATATAAAAATAAAACATGCTAAGGGAGTATGGGTATCTCCGGTGCATTTTCAGTAATGCACCTTCAGCGTCCAGCACCATTTCATCCAGCTCGTACAGTGCCCACAAAAGAGAAAATCCAAGTGCGCTGAAGTTGCATACGCACCCCTGCACATAAAACTTATTGTGAGTAGTGCCATCAGTTAAAATGTACACATAGTAGAGCAAAATTATGATATAATTATAGATATTATGCCTTGGCCCTACTAGCACAATATTTTTAATTATTTGTATATGTGCTATTTTCCACTGTTGTGATATTACAGTTGCTGATAAACATCTCTTAAATTTGCTGATACTTTCTTAGTGACAGCTTTGTGTTGCAGTTATTCACTGATTAAAGAATGCATATTGCACTTCTACATAGACAGTGCACTCCATTCTACTCAAATGATTATGCATGAGCATTTTGTCCATGTATTGTCCATTACTGCATGAACCCTTGTTAATGTTTCCCAGACTGTTTTATCTATTTGCAAACTGGATCCAAAAGCTTTACACTACTAAAGAAAACAGTGCGTTAGAAAATAACACACAAGAAATGGGAAGCATGGAAACTGCAGGCAGAGCAGAGCCAAAGATTCTTGGGAGTGACATAGAGGTAATAGTTGGATGTGTGTGGAGTGCAATGGCAAAAGCAGCCAGTCCTACCTATTACAGTCAGAGAATCAAACACAAGCTTTGTATTGTATCCCACTGTGTTTTTTTTTTTTTTTTTGGTGTGCTATTAGGGATTGAACCCAGGGGCATTCTACCTCTGAGCTACATGCCCAGCCCTATTTTATTTTATATTTCAAAACAGAGTTTCACTAAGTTGCAGAGGGTCTTGCTAAGTTGCTGAGACTGGCCTGGAACCTTCGATCCTCCTGTTTCAACCTCCCAAGTACTGAGATTACAGGCGTGCACCACCACTCCTGGTCACATGTGTGTGTTTTACAGGTACTTGTCAGGAAGAAAATACATGAAAAATGTAATGAAGTCCCGGGAAAGAGCATGGAAGCCAGCAGCTGGTTTACTGGGTTATGGGCTCTACCTGTCAGAGGAGAAGTGGCCTGGCCTCTTCCAGGATTGTTTTCAGTGTCTCACATTCTAACCCAGCTTTTGGTAAGTTGCCAGGAAGTTTATACTTTAGGAAGTATATACTTCCTAAAGTAAGTTGCCAGGAAGTTTATACTTCCTAAAGAATAAATCTATTTCTATCATTCTGTGCAAAACCCCCATTCCAATTGCCCATACACCGCAAGCCCATTTCTGGAGTGTAGTAAACAAAGACCTCTGTGATCTGGTTCCAGCGAGCCTCCTAACTTCATCTTCTAGTATTTGCTTTCCTATAACTGCCATGTCCTTTCCTGTCTGTCTCTGTGACCTTGCACACGGTGTACCTGTTCTCACAGTGCCCTCCTCCTCTTTCCTTTGGAAACAATACCTGGTAGATCTAACTTGCGTCCAGCTTGCTGGTCAGCTTCTTTGTGAATGGGAGCAGAAGTACATGTCTTATAAAATGGGAGATCGTACACATAACTATGTAACAGGATCTTGGTGTTTTCAGTGTAGGTGAAAAAACGCACACTTGGGAGTCAGATAAACCTGAGTTCAAGACTTGAATTAAATATTTATGAGCCAGTGACCTTGGCAATTCCCTAGATCTTTCAAGACTTTATCCCTCATTTGGAGAGGTGAGAAAACATTAACTTTTAGGGTGTAATTAGATGACACTTAAAAGTGTTCATCACTTAACCAGAACCTCAACAATTTAACTGACTATAACTTTAGCAAGGTAAATAATTCATATTGATGATCAAATATGGTAATTTTGATCTAGCACATTTTGTGTACCTAAGAACATAGAATAAAGTACATTATAATATATCTTAAAAATTGCAATGATTTCCTCAGAATAAATTTAAGAGTAAAGTATATTCCTCGGGACTAATTGGAAGCATTTGTGATAGATACTGCAGCTTCTAGGAGGAGGAGATTGTGATGTCAGATTATTCCTTGCTCCTTTCACTTATTTATTACAAATTCTATTATTTTAGGCATTAACTCAAAAAGAACTTGTGGAAGAAGATAAGTCTGCTCATTTGGGATTTTCCATATTTTGAATAACATTTCTATGTTTTGGTGTTTTCTTCTTTAATACTGTGATTAGTATTGTTTAGGACAAAGGAAAAGACTGCATATTGTAAAGTGTAGGGTAAGAGATTAAAAATAAAGATTACATAAAAGGTAGGTGTAAGTGAAGTCAGAGAAACCAGTTTGGGCAATGAAATAGGAAGACACGGTATCCAAAGGACTACAGGATTTTGAGTCCGGATATTTGAGTTTGAATCCAAGTACACTGACATATTTTTTTGTGTGTGACTTCAAAAAATTGCCAAATAAAGATATTTGTTTTATTCAGCTTTCTGTCACTATGACCAAAATACCTGCCTAGAACAACCTAGAGGAGGAAAGATTCATATTGGTTCAGTCTATGGACCACTGGCTCCGAGGCAGAAACATAGTGGCAGGGCTGGCAGAGGAAAGCTGTTCAGCTCATGGCAGCCAGGAAAAAGACAGAGAGAGAGGGAGAGGGAAAGAGAGAGAGAGAGAGAGAGAGAGAGAGAGACAGACAGACAGAAAGAAACGGGGGAGAAGATAAACCCTTCTAGAGCATGCCTCCAGTGACCTGCTTCCTCCAACTAGGTCCTACTTCCTGTTGGTCAGTTCAGCTATCAATGAACTAATTCCCTGAATGGATTATGAGGTCAGAGCCCTCATGATCCAATCATTGCTTAAAAGCTCTACCTCTGAGAATGATGTTGGTATAATCTCATATGCACACATCGTTTATGATAGTAATTCCATAGATTCACTTCTTTCTTGCCCTTCCCCTTCCCTTGTACCCCTTAACAACAAACTGATACTCATTGTGATGTGAGACTACAATGCACCAATAAAAACATATTAAAAAAAACAGAAAAAAAGCCCCACCTCTGAACCTTGCTGCATTGGGGAACCTTGCTTTCAACAGAGGAGTGTTTTGGGGGGACATTCCAGTTGTGAACTGTAACAAGATTTTTTTTTTGTGGTACTGGGGATTGAACCCGGGGCATTCTATCTCAGAGCTACACCCTCAGCCCTATTTTTTATTCTTTTATTTTGAAAGAGGGTCTCACTAAGTTGCGGAGGGCCTCACTAAGTAGTTAAGGCTGGCCATGAACCTGGATCTTCCAGTCTTAGCCTCCCAAGTACTGGGATTACAAGCGTGCACCACCATGCCCGGCTATATTCTTTTGATAAAATGAATAAACCTACCCACCATTATGCGAGTTTTGAGACTTCTGGTTCTCTTATAAGTTTCTTGAAAATGACAGTAAACATGCATATTCACTTGTGTTCACTAAACAATGGTGGGAAAGAGCTAAACCTTGATATTCTGTGATTTACAAAATCTCAAGAGTTCATATTTTACTGAGATATTTCATTATAACTGTCATTTCAAATTCTATGATATTGTGTTTATAATTCCTGCTTACCAAATTCTTCCTGACTTTATTATGTATATAAATATGTATTTTCTGTAAGTATTTTTCTCATCTACCACTAAAAAAAGGCATTTGGACTGTACTTTTTTTTTTTTTGGCCCAGGGACGGCAGAGCAGAAAAGGTCCTTCTCAGAATATTCAAATTCTTCTTGGCTTTGAGTTCCAAAGCTTCAAAGTCCCTCCCTCTCTTCTTTCCAATTTTCCTTCCTTCCTTTTTTTTTTTTTGCAGTACTGGGGATTGAGCGCAGGGGCATTCAACCATCGAGCTACACCCCAGCCCGATTTTATTTTATTTTTTATTTTGAAACAGCATCTTGCTAAATTGCTGAGGCTGACCTCGAACCTGTGATCCTCCTTTCTCATCCTCCCAAGTACTAGGATTATAGGCATGTGCCACCTTGCCTGGTTTTGTTATTCCTTTATAGCTTTCTTCTCTCAACACCTCCCAACTCTGTGCTTTCTGAGGATAAAAAAGGACATAAACTGAGAGGTGAATTGTCCTGAAAAAATTAGTCAAAGTAGAAAACAAACAGTGCTCAAGAAGACCCTGTGTAGCAGAGGAATAGGCTGTGAGGAGTGAGTCGGGAGGGGAGGGCAGCAAGGGAGTCCACAGGCCTCTAACTGAAAACTTTTGGGTGAAAAGAGTCAGAGGCTCTTGGGGATTGAAGAGTCATAAAGAAGAGGAGAGGAGAGGGTGCTGGAATCAATTTACTCAATACTGACCTAAGAGTTGTGTAGATCATATAAAATGGGTGATTCTTTAATCCTTTCTAGATGCATGAATAAATCCATTTTGAGGCAGGATGACACGTGATGGCTTTATAAGGCTTGTGCTAACATTGTCACCAACACACATGCTTTCGTTTGGTGCCTCCCTGGGCTCTAGACGTGGGCCGCTGGGTGAGTTCACTGCATTCTTTTACCTCCCGGGGCTTGCTCTCTGCCTGTCACATTATTTATTTTTACTCAACGCCATGTCCCTTCATTCTTTATTCCCCTTTCCCCTATATCACACTGCCTGCTTAAGTTCCATTCTTTTTCATCAGTTCCTCATTCGTTCAATCTCTTCAGGCATTTATTGTAACTATACCATGAGCATATAATAATGGCAGTATATAATGATGAATTGTATATAATGAGTATATAATGATGAAATGTTTGGCCTTGACCTTTCTGTTTTAATTTAACAGTTCAAGTTTGTGTCTATTCAAATTTGTCTGTCTTAGATTGTAAACTTCTAGAGAAAAAGAAGTGAGATTATCTAATTTCTTTGTTAAACTCTTTCTACTTAATGACTCTAATGCGTTATGAGAATATTGATCTACTACATATATATTAGCATAGTAACTTGAGAAAAGATGCCTAAGGGCAGCAGTTCTACAAAGAGCTTTGTGTAGATTTTTTTCCCTATTAAAGTGGAATTTGATGGACAAATGACCTGTCACATTATTTCAGGTCAACACTGGGGGTAAATGCTAAGTTGTCAAGAAGATTTATGAGAATTCAGCAAACAAAAACAATCCCTTTCCCAAGGAGCTTAAATTGTGATGTTGTTAGCTCACAAGATCAGGGGTAAGGACTGCAATTAGAAGGGCAGGAATAAAAATCTAAATTTAACTTGGCCAAACCAGCCCCATCTCTTGAGCTTAACACAAAGAGGGCGTAAAGGGAGGTTAAGAGAAGCTAACAGAAAGCGTGGCTGGTGACGTCTTCTTTTCTAAGTTTGAAATGTGTGAGAGAGGAGAAACATTTATAAACCATGAGGCAGTTTGCAATTTCCAACAAATCATCCGCAACTGGGAAAGCGAAAACGGCCAGTCTTCTGGACCAGTGAAAATGGCTCAACTTTCCAGCTCTGGAAAAAAAAAAAACCCTATTAAAATATCAAAGGCTAAGGTGAGCCAGATGTGAGGGAAGGGGATAAAAAGGAAAGACTAGGGTGGGTGGATGGGTGGTGAAGGGAGAGGCAGAGTGAACCCCTCTGTCTGAGAAGCCAGTGCCCAAAGTGTCTGAAAACTTAATCAGCTATTTTCAATAACTTATACTTGCAGTATTTGATCTGGATAAAAATGTCCAAGAAAGCTTCATGGGGCAGCTTATCTGATTTTCTCAGTAGGTCCAAGCACATTTAAATATTTTGTTCAAAATTTGTCAGTTCATCTTCATTTGCATATTATGTAATATTTTAATTTCAAACCTATAAAATAAGATTTAGCTGTTTAAACGGCCACAACTACAGAAATCTGCAGGGTCCTAGCTTCCTTATACTGTGAGGATCAGATATTGGAACCAATTTACTCAGTACTGAAAAAACCAGCTGGAGTGTCCACGACGCTAGGTAACTGCTAATGGCGGGCGGAGGAGGAGGTGTGTAATCTGCAGACAGAATGTCTGATGGGAAACTGTTCTCTATGAAAGTTCCAATTTGTGAGGAGGGAGTATAGATGAGATGAGATGGATAGAAATAAGAATTTAGGTTGCAAGATTTGGACTCAAGAGGGGAGAATTTCTCTTTGTGGGTATTTTGTTAGGAGCCATGGTAAAACTAATGAACAGAGAGAATGGTTAGGATCGAAAAGAGGAGAAATCAAGTACTCAGGAAACAAAGGAAATGGTTGATGAATAGGAAACCAATATTTACTGGGGCCAGTCGGAGGCCAGGAAAGGAAATGCTGCTGAGATTCCGCTTGTGGGGGAGAAGAGGAGGAGAGATCTGTCACACAGCTGGACCAAAATGAAGGAGGTGAGAAAGTGGTGGAGAGAATTGTTTAATTTTTACATACCCACTCTAGCCTAATGCCTGAACCCAAATTGCAAAGACAGTTTCACCCCATGTGACAAAGAAGAAATCATTGTCATTGCCATGACAATGGCTAGTTTACTACCAGTGTGGGATTTGCTATGAAATCATGACTTGTGAATACCAAAGGGTGAGGACGCACCACACAGCTTCTGCTCTCAATCCTCATAGAGCGGGAAGCTGGGTGGGCTGGGGTGGGAGAGGGAGGACGCCGTGCCACGCGAACAGTCCCTCCACCAATCCTGCTCTCTGGCACCAGTGCAGGCAGACACAGAAGAGGTGTTTTGTTGTTCTTGTTTTTGGTGGGGAGGAAGGGTCGTGGGAGAGATTAACCACACAGGTATTTGGTGCCTACACTATCTGGGGTATCTAGAAAAAAAGAAGGCATTATTTTTTCTGGAAACTAGAAGTGTCTGAGAGATTCTTAGTCCACAAAGTACTCCTGAGAAGTGGGCAAAGTTTCTTCAGCACTAACCTTGCTGGACAGCAAAGCTACCTGTAGCACGTGAAGACGACCTGACCCAGAGTGTTGAAGGTACAGGGATGGCCGCAGGGGCGGGGCTTGTGATGCGCATGACATGGGATGCAAAGGGCTGCATTGTGGGGGGTTGATTGTCTGGGAAATAGGTGCTTGGAGTGGAGAGGGAATATCCCTAGTGGAGACATCTAGTGGATCTTGATCCATGAGGAATTTATTTATTTATTTATTTATTTATTTATTTTTTGGTACTGGGGATTGAACTCAGAGGGATTCTACCTTAGAGCTATACCCTAGCCTTATTTTTAATTTTTATTTTGAAACAGTGTCTCTTTAGGTTGATGAGAGTCTCACTAGTTGCTGAGGCTATCCTCAAACCTGAGATCCTCCTGTCTCAGCCTCCCGAGTATTGAGATTACAAGCACGTGTCCCCATGCCCTGCTGTCCATGAGGATTTTATAAACCCCTTCTGCTGGGTATGGTGGCACACACTTGTAATCCCAGTACTTGGGAAGATGAGACAGGAGGATTGCAGATTCGAAGCCAGCCTCAGCAACTCGAGGCTCTCAGCAATTCAATAAGGGTCTCAGCAACTTAGTGAGACTCTGTTTCCAAATAAAAAATAAAATAGATAAAATAGGTCTGGGGGTATAGCCCAGAGGTAGAAGGTTCCTGGGTTCTATCCCCAGTACCACAAAAACAAACAAAAATCCCAAAAAACCCTTCTACGTCAGGGCCTGACTGCAAACATGGGTCATGGAGGTGGAATGAGAACCTTTCTCTCCTTGATTGTGAGACTGATTTAAAATGTTTATTTCCCAGGCAGGTATGTGAAAAGTGACTATACTAGCTTAGCATATTGCCCAAGTCTTAATCTTTGAGGTTAGGATTTTGGTAGATAATAAATTTAATAACCTCAGTCTAGGTTCTTTCTAATTTTTTTTTTTTAGGAGGGGAGGTACTGGCGATTGACCCAGGGGTGTTCTACCTCTGAGCTACATCCCAGTTCTTTTCATTTATTTTTTTAAAAATTAAAAGAGGGTCTTGCTGTGCGTGGTGGAGCATGCTTGTAATCCCAGTACTTGGGAGGTGGAGACCGGAGGATCCGGGTTCACGGCCAGCCTCAGCTACTTAGTGAGGCTTAAAAAATAGGGCCGGGGGTGTAGCTCGGAGGTAGAATGCCCCTGGGCTCAATCCCCGGTACTGAAAAAAAAAAAGAAGAGGGTCTTGCTAGGTTGCTGATGGTCTCACTAAGTTGCTGAGGCTGGCCTCAAACCTGTGATCCTCCTGTCTTAGCCTCCCAAGTACTGGAATTACAGGCGTATGCCACCATGCCTAGTGTAGGTTTTTCCTTTTCCTCTTTCTTTCTTTCTTTCTTTCTTTCTTTCTTTCTTTCTTTCTTTCTTTCTTTCTTTCTTTTCTTCTTTCTTTCTTTCTTCTCTCTCTCTCTCTCTCTCTCTCTCTCCTTCCTTCCTTCCTTCTTTCTTTCTTTCTGTACTGGGGATTGATGCTAGGGGAATTCCTACCTCTGAGCTAACAACCCCAGTCCTTTTAATTTTTTTCCAAAACAGGGTCTCCCTAGGTTGCTGAGGCTGCTCTCGAACCTACAATCCTCTTGTCTCAGTCTCCCAAGTACTGGGATTACAGGTGTGGGCCAGTGATGTTTTACTCTTCTAAAATTTCCATCCCTTTTTGTCCTACATATGCAATTTGGAGCCTCATATTTAAAAGTGAGCAAGCGATAATATAACCAAAAATAAAAGGAAGCACAGCTATATAACCTTAGTTCTTTATTCCTATTTAAAAATATATAATATTTATAATATTTATATATAATATAAATATATTATAAAATATATATAATATATATATATATAAATATATTCCTATTTAAAAATATAAGGGCGTTGTCCTTTATAAGCTTTACATTTCCTTCCATCTCAAAAAAGATATGATTTTATGAAATTGAAATTTAAAAAGTACTTAAGAAACATAAGTAGAAACTATCTAATTAGATAGAAGACAGCAGCATCAGGAAGTGTTTTAATCAGGGAATAGCTCTTATAATTGGATGGGCTCTTGGCTCTAGTGCATACTCAATACTCCAACAAAAACAAAAAAAAAATTACTTAAAAATTGATGGCCTTCTAAAACAGTGAATCCTAATAGTAAAGAATATATCAGGCAACTGGCTGTTCCATTTTGTAGCTAAATCATGTAGGTGACATTGGGGTTCAACTGGGCACCTTGATGAAAGGTAGACCTGGAATCGAGTGGAAAACAGGGGCTGGGGAGAGTGCGGTCCTCCTCACTAGAACAGACCAGAGCTCCAGGGGGGGTGGGAAGAATCATGGAGAGAGGGAGGCAGGGAGAGTTGCTGGCACAACAGCCAGAGGCAAGGGCTCCCTGTGGCCCTCAGAGGCTGCTGAGACAGCCCCAAGAGTCCCATTCCCAAGGACCAACTCTCAGAAATATTGAGGGCATTGATTTATAGTTACAAAATGCAGATTCATGATCATAGAGATTGAAGAAATAAGGGGGGTCCCGGTTAATTTAGGAAATATTGAAACAACTATGAAATGAATCTATTTGACCAGATAAGTCAAAGAGTCAAATTACTATAAAATTCAGCTACTCAACAGGAGAACACATAACAGGAGACTTTGCTCTATAATGGTCTTTTTTTTTGCCTCACTTTTTGTGGTGATAGAGGATGAAACCTAAATTTGAAATACTTCTAACTTGGCCCTGCTTTTCTGAGAAGGAGAGGGCTCTTGGTCCAGTGGTGGGTTCTTGCTGCTCTGGTCACGGTGGGGACTGAAGCACAGAAGGTGGAGTGTGCTGGGTCACTGCACATCAGAGGAAAGAGAGTCTCCAGGAGGAAGTCGGTAGTTATTGATACTTGCTGGGTGTATGTGTACTTGCTCAGTGTCATGTGCTGTAAATAAAAGTGCTTTCGAAGGCCTTTCTATACCTTTACCTGGTATCCTAATTCATCAGCTCTTGGTGTACACTGATAATGTGTGCAGAGCAGATAGTACCAGTAAATAAGGAGCGATACATAAACACTGTGCATGGATTCATTCAGCTTGTCGGGCCTCATACCAGTTGATAAAACCCTAGATTTACTGGCTTTGAGACCTTGGGCTGGTCAGTATTTCCTTACTATTTAATTTCTAAAATGGAGACTACCTACCTTGGTTGAAGCCCTGTGGGCAAGATCATATTATTTGTGAAGTTCTTTTTAATTTTAAGACATTATAATTTTAGGAAGTATTAGAACCAAATCATGTTTTACCGGCCCTGTATTTTTAAGGGGACAGACTTGGATTCAAATCTCTCTTGCAACACTTTCTAGAAAGTAATTCCAAGAATGTTACTTAATATTTCCTATTTTCTATTTTGTAAGGTGGGAGTATCTCATAAGTTGTTGCAGGAATAAAATGGGATGTGTGTAAAGTGCTTAGTATGGCCCCTGGTCCATGGAAAGATCTCAATAAATGGAAAATATAAAAACAACCACACCCATAACCGTATGGCTGGAACTTAAATAGTTTAAATAGTTTTTTAGACAAAAACCCAAAAAACCCAACCCAACCCAACCCAACTCAAACCAAACCAAGAACAAACAACAACAACAACAACAAAATGAAATATAAATAACAAACCTAACAAGAAAACTCAGCTCCAGGCATTTCTGTTTAGCAAGTTTGTACTGATGTGTGAAATCATGCTTCAGAACTTATTTAGTTCACAAATAGATAATTTGTTTCCTTTCATGCAGATGGTGATGCACTTGCACAAACTTATTAATTTTCTTCCTACTTGAAATTTAAAAATATCATTCTACATTCATAGTAGGAACAACATAAAATTATTAGCAATCTTCCAAAATATAAGCTGGAATCCTAGGTACTTCTGTAGTTTGCATATTGGTAATTTTATATTTTCATCTTTTCAGAGTGGTTAAATGTGCTGGTAGTGTCCTTTCTGTTCTGGGACGCTGTCTTCCCTTCACCTTCTTCATAGTTATGGAAGAAAATTGCTAGAAGTAATGTCAGTGCCAGGATCCAACACAAAGGCCAGGTGGTTTGGTAAGTGCCCACGGGAGTCCGCAAATGAAAATTTTACCAGCTTGGCAAAATACTAGAGTGGATCAAGTGTATACCTGGGCCTCTTGTATGTCCTTTTTCATTACTTATTCCCTGCCTATCTAAAGTATTAGTAGGCCAGGTGTGGTGGCGCACGCCTATAATCCCCGTACTTGGAAGGCTGAGACAGGAGGATCACAGGTTGGAGGCCAGCCTTGGTAATTTATCAAGACCCTCAGCAACTTAGCAAGACCCTGTTTCAGAATAAAAAATAAAAAGTAGGGCTGGGTGTGTAGTTCAGAGGTAGAAGGCCCCTGGGTTCCATTCCCAGTACCGAAAAAAAGAGAAAGTATTAGTAAAATGATTATTTTTCTTCATGATATTGATTAAATAATAAGTAACCCATTTACTGATAAGTATTTATGATACAATTCATTCTGGGGATTGCTTTTTAACTTTTAATTTTGAAGTGATATTAGACTCACAAGAAATTAAAAAAATATTAGAAGGGGTCCCATGCACCCTTCACCCAGCTTTCCCTAATGTTAAAATCTTACATAACTATAGTGCATTATGAAATCTAAGAAATTAACATTGATATAATACAATTAACTAGACCAAAGACAGGCATTTTTAAAGAATGAAAAATTCTCAAAGTGAAAAGGAAATCTTTTCTGGATCTTGATGTCACCTCTAGCTGTATGCTTCCTGGGTTTTGCCCTTGTCTCATTGTGGCAATCCTGGATTCACTTGCTGTCTTCTGCACTCTATCCCTTTAGAGCAAGAATCATACTGTATTCACCCTTTATTCCTATTGCTTCTTAAAGTACATGACTGCTAGGCATGGTGGCACATGCCTGTAATCCCAGTACTTGGGAGGCTGAGACAGGAGGATCGCAGGTTGGAGGCTAGCCTCAACAATTTAGTGAGACTGGGAGCAATCTAGCAATACCTTGTTTCAAAACAGAAAAATAAAAAGGGCTGGGGTTATAGCTTGGAGGTAGAATGCCCCTGGGTTTAATCCCCAGCAACACACACATACACACACACACACACACACAGTACTTGACATTCAGTATTTTTGGTTAAAAGACTGACTGATAGCTGTTCATGTCTATAAAGAGCTCTGCAGTTTCCAAAGCCCATTTATATGTGCTGTCTATACTGAGGATGAGCCTGGTCCAGGGGAAGAAGCATGAATGGGAAGCGTTCACTTCTTGGCATTTGTTAGCTGAGTGTTGTGACAGGGCACTGGTTTTCCTTGGGTCTTGCATTCCTTGTGCACTTAATTGTATCTACCTAAGAGCTCTGAAGATTTGAGGAGGTAGTTTTTGTAATAATGAACCCAACACAGGGGCTCTGGGAGACAGATAGGGCAAATGACTTGAGTGCCATTTTACAAACTAGGTTCAGAGAGGGTAAATTAATTGTTAAAAATCATGGAACTGGTATGTGGCAGGGCAGCGAAGCCCCTTAGGGGAGGTGTCATCCAAGATAACATTGCCCTTGCTGGGTGGTATATAGACACACTGGAATTTTACCCAGTCAAAAAGAACAACAAAAGTATATCAGTTGCAGGAAAATGGATAGAAATAGAGAATATTATGCTAAGTGAGATTAGCCTGTCTCAGAAAGTCAAGGATCAAATGTTTTCTCTCATATATGGAAGCTAGAGAGAAAATAGGAAACAAAAGGGACTTTAGATAATTGAGGAGATAGACGAGTAGAATAGTGGAATGGAATAGGGGCAGGGAGGTGGGGAGGGGCAAAGGAAGAACCGATAGACGAAACAATTCATATTATGTTGTGCCCGTGCATGTGCATGATGGTATCACTACCAACCTCACTATTACCTCACTGTTATGTACGGGGAAGGTGGGTAGCAGGGTGGGACCTGAAGGGAATCATACCAAGACCTGTGTGCATGCTTAGTTGTATGACTTTGAACCTCACTATGATGTACAATTACAATGTACCAATAAAATATATATATTCCACACACACACACACCACACACACACACACACACACACACACACACACACACACACACACACCAAGCAAAGCAAAACAAACCAAGCAAACAAACAACGATGGGATAGTTGCAGGGGTTTAAGAATTTGTCCTTATGTGTATGGCTGTTGATGTCCTTTGCTATGTGTGTAGGAAATCGTCACTTAGGTGAGCCAAGGTTACACATGACTATTTCTGGGCTCCGTACCAGGGGCTCCCTACCCTAATACCCAGCCAACATCATGTAGCCAGGAATCTTGCTTGTCCAAGTCTGCATCAAATACTCATGCCCTCAGTCCCTGAAGAAGGTATGGAAGGGTGAGAATTTGGAGCTCTCCAGTACTCACATGGCATGGTCAAATTTTCTTTTTAACGAAAAGAGAATTTAAATTTTAAAAAGATGGAGGGTTTTGACATCATCGTCATCATCATTTTCCATTTCCCGCTCATAAAAATAATTTCTCATTAACCAAAGAGTACATGTTAACATGGAACATTTTTATTAACCTGAAATGACTTTAGTAACACATTAGCCAAAATTGCTCCTCCGCCTGCCTAGGTCACCTTTGACATGCCCTTGAATGCTTCCTAATAGAATGCCTATTTTAGAGGGATTCCTTTGGCTTATTCAACTTATTTGTTTTATTGAAATGGAATAGGGGGATGGTAAATTTTGTTATTGATTTACAAGGACTGTTGGCTTCAAGTGTCAGAAGCTCTGGTACCTTAAACACTGGTTAGAATTAGAAACATTCAATTTTGGGTGGTGGATTGCAATTTGGCTCCTACCTCCAGTTAAAAAATGGGAATATTAGTAATCAAGATTAGAGATGGAGAAAGCTAGGACTAGAATATTTCTCAGGGATTCTGAGTAGTTTCTTTGGTTAGATACTGTCTTTACCTTTGACCATTTAGCTCACCTAAATTCTAGAGATGTTCTTGAGGTGAAGAGGAGAGGAGAAAAAGGAAAAAAAATCACTGTTATAGGACTTGCTACCACAATTTAGACACTTAGAATTGAAAGTTACTCTGAGACATTCCTCAATAGACTATCGTAATGGAAACAAAAGTTTTTCAGTCTTTTAAGATAGAGGAAAATAAACATGCTTGTGAGTTCTAAATTTGTTGAAGCTCATATTCCCAGAATCCTGAAATATCTTTAATACTAAAGGTACTCAGGAAGTTTCTTTCTTGGTTTGGGTTTGACTTTCTCATTTTTTATTACTCAAGAAACAAAATCATTTTATTTCTACCTACATAATATAGCTTGATGCATAATAACTCTTTCCCTTGAATTTAAAATAAGATAAAAAAAGAGAAATCGTGGCACATATAGAGAAAGCAAAAATTTGTCATTTGGAACTCCTTGTGTGTCTGTAATTTTCATTGCTTTGTGTTTTTCCTTGCCCCCCCCCCAAGGAATAGTGAGAAACCTTGCTTAATAAAAAGAGTTATATGGCTGCTTCTCTCTGTGGATGCACACCTATGATACCAGATCACAAAGGATGGCAAAGCGCGACGACTCAGAAACGGGAGCAAACATCAAAGCTTCCCAGGGAAATTCAATGGGCATTTCCTTGGACACAATTTCCTTAAGACTGCTACTCTTTAAACATAACATTACACATAATATCATTTATACAAATTGATTGTAATGAAGCATAGGTTTATATGGCATGTTAGTCTTGCTTAACTACTATGACAAGATATTCCAGTTTTTAATACAAATAACAGAAATGCACTAAGAAGAATCATTCTGAAGTGAGAATACAGTTTTATCAGAAAATGAATTTTTAGCTTAAAAGCACAAATGGAAGTAATGAACATTCATACTCGTGATTATTTCACAAAATATTAAGGTACAAAATTAGATGCTGAGCATACTTACAATATTTTCCAATCATTAAGATGTAGAAGAAGACAGGACCAGATGTCATTTCCTTCTCTCTGAGCAACTGATTAATGAAAGTGAATAAAATTTGGTCTTGGTTCTGAGTCGGGCACAGCTCACCGTGGTTGAGTGCTATTTCTGTCTGCAGTCTTAGCAGCTATAAACCAATCCTCCCTCTTTCCTCCCTCATTTTCTTTCTCTCTCTCTTTCCATTCCCTCTTCTTTTCTTTCTTCCTTTCTCTCTAAGGATCTTTCCTCCCT
>PVJS01020123.1:0-32955 GCA_004027185.1 Glis glis | reverse complement strand
CTCTCTCTCTCTCTCTCTCTCTTTCTCTCTCTCTCTCTACTTAGTGAGGCCCTCTGCAACTTCATGAGACCCGGTTTCAAAATAAAGTATAAAAAAAAATAGGGCCGGGGGTATAGCGCGGAGGTAGAACGCCCCTGGGTTCAATCCCCGGTACCGCAAAAAAAAAAAAAATTTTTTTTTTTCTCTTACAATTGCATATCTCATTCCTTATCATTTGAATTTTAGTTAAAATAATGTCTCTTCAAGAATACCAACCATAATTACGCTATAAAAATTAGTCCCATCCCTTTTACCTCAGTGTTCTACATGATGTCACTCTTTAGAACTTTCTGTACATATATCCACCTGATATTTTTCTGGTCATTTATATATTTGTTTGTTTATGCTCTGTCTCTCCTTAGTCCCAGTAAGAATAACTTTTGAATTTTGTTTCTTAGCCTTGAGTTTTATTCCTAAGACTTTTTGTTATAGCCTGGCACATAGAAGGTGATGAAAAAATATTTCCTGAATTAGTTGTCAAATTAACTATTATTACTTTTCCTTTCTTTCTTTTTTTTCTTTTGTAGTGCTGGAGGTTGAACCCAGAGGCATCCTACATTCAAGCTACACCCCCAGCCCTGTTTTATTTTTTTATTTGGAAACAGGGTCTCACAAAGTTGCTGAGAGACTCACTAAGATGCAGAGGCTGGCTTTAAACCTCAGATCCCCCTGTTTCAGCCTCCAAAGTACTGGAATTACAGGTGTGTGTCACTATGTCTGGCTCTATTACTTTTTCTTACCTTGTATTAAGGATTGTGATTTTCTGGTTTATTTTCATGGAACCAAAGTAACAAATAAATGAAGTTAAGAAGTTAATAATTAACCTAGAAAGTTAATTCAACTAGTTTCAGGTGATTGTGTGGAACTGTATCTAGGCTTATGGAAAAAGGATGATAGTGTCTGTCATGTGTTTGACTCAAACTTCATTTTTCATAGAAGAAAAGTGTATTCTCCCAGAGGTGCTTACATGAGCAACACAGTACAATCATTTTGATATTTGAATAACAATACAAAACAGCTTCTTACAAATCAGAGCAAGTGTCTCCATAAATAACACCACATTATGCATCTACCTTATGTGTATGGTGCCTGAAGGTACCTTAAAGGGGTACTACAGAAAGCATGAAATTTTTTAAAGCTTTCTATTTCTGAAAGCATCCAAGGCAAACACCAGAGATAAAGATCGCTTGAGCTATGTTTGTCTGCCTTTTGGTGTTAATTAAATGCCAATATTTTTTCTCTTGAGAAGTGCAGAATTGGATTCATATTCTCCTCTAAGAAGGACAAGATAATAAAGTTTGTCTATCATATAGTATAGGCCTCCTATCCTTGTGTAAAATCCCCAGAAGATGTTTTCTGTATACATATTTCTCAAATATTATTCAAAGTTGTAATTTTAAGCATATTGTATATATTTTATCAGAGGGGTCAAACTTTCACTTTCATAGAACTTAAAATTGATGCAGTTAGGGTCAGGTATCACTTCATATTATTTGGTGCAGTGTTAAAATGCAATCCATATATTTCAATGGCAATAAAACTAGATTTATTTACAGAGAACATATTATATACTTGTAAAATGAAATAGGTAATATGGATTTGAATAAAATAAGTTCAACAAAGCCTCAATATTTAAAGCCATGAAATTACGTTTAATTATATAAAATCAGAGAGCTCTGATATAAACCAGCATACATCCCAGAATTACCCTGGAGGCAGAAACAGTTTCACAGAGATCTTTAACAATTATCAGAATTCATAAAAACTAGCCAGGCATATTATCCCAGAACTTGAGAGGCTCAAACAGGAGGATCACAAGTTCTAGGCCACCCTCAGCAACTTAGCTAGATCCTCATCAAGTAAGTAAGACCCTGTTTCAAAATAAGAAATAAAATAGGGCTGGGGATGTAGCTCAGAGGTAGAATGCCCCTGAGATTAATCCCCAGTACCAGCCTCCCAACCCACAAACATACACATATTTATACAGGTTAAACTGGAGATGTGTGCCAAGAGTTCTAGATGCTGAAAGAAGAGTCCTAATTATATGCAAACAAAACGCCATTTTTAAAAAGGCAACTGTAGGAGTACCTGAAAATAATTGAAATGTTGTTCCCATAGAAATGGTGTCAGTTACGCCGGGCGTGGTGGCACATGCTTGTAATCCCAGTACTTTGGGAGGTGGAGACCGCAGGATCCAGGTTTGCGGCCAGCCTCAGCTCTCTCTCTGTCTCTCCCTGTCTCTCTCTCTCTCTCTCTCTCTCTCGACTTAGTGAGGCTTCCGCAACTTCGTGAGACCCGGTTTCAAAATAAAGTATAAAAAATAGGGCCGGGGGTGTAGCGCGGAGGTAGAACACCCCTGGGTTCAATCCCCGGTACCACAAAAAAAAAAAAAAAAAGAAAGAAATGGTGTCAGTTAGGAGCTGTTGTAATACTCCATTATCTGGATTTCTGCTTCTGGGCAATGTGGAGAAACATCAACTAGTTAACCATCCCATCTGATCTGCATCCTTCTAGACTCCTCACAAAAAACAACAGACAAAATTTATGTGAAAAACAGTTTCTCAGTCACTAAGCACAAAGAAAAAGAGTATTACTAATAATAGTCAGGAGTTACAAAAAAAGTGACCCTGTATTTATCCGCTGATGATTATATTGAAAGAATTTCTAGTGCAGCACAGGAAGGTGGGACCCAGGCAATGTTAGACTGTCATCTGAGTTGAAAAGATCACTGAGAGTCCAGGAGGAATAATGTAGCTGTGGCTCTCAGGATAGAGAACTGGAGAAATGAGACTGAGCAATGGGAACATTTCAGCCTCAGCAAGGGTGAGGCCTCAGCCACGCACAGATCCATGTAGGCAAGTGAGGTCACCACTATAGCAGAGCTGAGCAAAGCGCCTGATCTTACCAGAATGACCGGAAATCTTCAATTTTGTGTGACGTATGCTCATCAGCAGAATCTTACCTCAGTAGGCAAAATGTCTGGGTCTTCCCAGCAGTTGGAAGTAATTAGCCTTCAATTAAATTTGGCTGGGTTTGTACCTGACACATTGAACGCAAGGCCTGGAACAATTCAAATTTTTGCACGTAACTCTGTTAAAAGGAAGCTAAAAAATTTTAAGAATTCAAAAAGAACCAACACACAAAAAGACAAAATTTGTAATAGTTGGTCTTCAATAAAAATACCAGGCATGCAAAGAAATGAGGAATTATGATCTGTGATAGAAAAATCAATTAATCAAAATTGACCTTAACTAGAATTAGCAAAAGCATTAAAACAGCTAATATAATTGTATTAAATCTATTAATTTTTTGAAAAAATACAATTGAACTGAAAACCGGAAGACATTAATGATAAATTAACTTTTTAAGTAAAAATTAGTGAATCTGAAAATATTGTCATAGAAACTATCAAAAAAGTGAGTGAAATAATTGAGCAATGAAAACAGCATCAGTGATCTGTGAATACTTCAATCACACTGCTGCACAAGTAACTAGAGTTCATAAAGGCAAGGAAAGAAGAGAAAATAGTGTAATAGATACAGTGAAAGCCAGCGGGGTGGCGCACACTGGTAATCCCAGTACTTGGGGGGCTAAGACAGGAGGTTCCGGGTTCGCGGCCAGCCTCAGCGACTTAGTGAGGCCCTCGGCAACTTAGTGAGACCCTGTTTCGAAATAAAGAATAAAAAATAGGGCTGGATGTGTAGCTTGGAGGTGAAATGCCCCTGGGTTCAATCCCCAGTACCGCAAAAAAAAAAAAAAAAATAGATATAGCCAAAAATTGGCCAAGTTTAATGAAAACTATAAATCTGCATATTTAAGAAACTCAACAAGCCCCAAGCACAAAATAACATGAAAAAAAAACCCTACACTACAGTATGATTGTTCAGTTTCTCAGAGTCAGTAATAGAAGTCTTAAAAGCATTCAGAAAAGAAAGATCCATTACCTACATGGAAGTATGAAAGCTCAGAAGATATTTCATAAATTATGTAAGAAAAAGATGATGGAGCAACATCTTTAAAGTTTCAAATGAACAAAAACCAAATGCAGTTCTTCTTTGGTATCCATGGGGGATTGGTTAGCCCATGCTCCTGTACTCAATACATGGATGGTCAATTCCCTTATATAAAATAGCATAGTATTTACATATAACTTATACAATGCTCCTGTATATTTTAAATCATCTCTAGAATACATGAAATATCTAAAAATGTAAACTCAAAGTAAATAGGTATTATATTACATTGTTTAGGGAATAATGACATGATAAAAATCTGTATATATATAATTCAGATACAAATTATTTCCAATACATTATTATTATTATTATTATTATTATTGAGATTGAAACCAGGGGCATTCTACCTCTGAACTAAACTCCCAACCGTATTTATTTTTTATTTTGAAGAGGGTCTAAGATGTGGAGTACCTCACTAAGTTGCCGAGGCTGACCTCGAACCTGCACTCCTCCTGTCCTAGCTTCCCAAGTACTGGGATTACAGGCATGCGCCACCGCACCCAGCCCCCAAATATTTTTTGATTCATGATTCATTAAATCCACAGATGTGTAACCCATGGATTTGGAGGGCTGACAGTAAGTGAAAATCTAGGATTCTATATCCAGTAACAATTTTGTTTAAAACTGAAGGAAAAATGAAGACAATTTCAAATAAATAAAAACTTAAAGAATGTATCAATACCAATCCCTCATTACCAGAAGTGTTAAAGGAAACCCTGCAAGAAGAAGGGAAATGACACTACATGCAGAAATGTATGTTTGATAGGAAGGTGAAATGCCAAAAATGACATGTATATGAATCAAGAATATATACAAAAATTATTTCCTGTTTTAATCTCATTAGAAGATAACTAACTGCTAAAATTAATGATGTACTATAGGCTTTATAGACAAGTGAAATGAAATGTGTGACAATAGGACAAAGGACGGAAGGTAAGAAGTGAAAGTATAGTAATGTGAAGTCCTTATACTTTATGAGAAGTGGTATAATGTAACTAGAAGGCAGATTGTGATAAATTAAGTATAAATATATTATCACATTACTTGTAAATAATTAAAGGCATTACTAGATACTGATTAAAAACATGAGATCTGGCTATATGCTGAAAGGGGAAATGTACTGCAAATATAAGGCATTATTAGATTAAGATAAAATAAAATGTTAGGGAAAGCATAACATGAAAATATTAACCAAAATAAAGATGAGGTACCCATATTAAATATTAGAGTAGACATGAGAAAAAAGAAGTTTGTCAGGGGTAAAGAAATCATTTCATAATGATAAAGGATTCAGTATATCAGCAAGACACATCTTAAATACTTGTATATCTGATAACAGAATTTTATTATTATAAAATTGTAAAGAATCAATAAGAAATTGGAACACTTACAATTACACTTACATATTCTAGTATCCCTCTCTCAAAATTTGATAGAACAAATTCACAGAAAACCTGTAAAGATTTAGAAGATCTGAAAAATATTAAATTTACTTATTGGCATTTATATAGCATGTCAACCATTAACATCAGTATAAACACATACACCATATGCTGGGTCATAAAATATTTGATCTGAATTAAAATAAAAATAGGAGATATTAATATTTATGGGGTGCTACATAAACAATACTTAGGGGACACTTCATAATGATTGATGAGCTAGTCAACTAGGAATACATCACAATTCTAAATCTCTATGTTCTCTATTACATAGGGCTAAAGTACATAAAGCAAAAATAAAATGAAATACTAAAAAACTAACAAATAATATGACTTCACATGCCAACCAGCAAGATATGAGAGTTATACTTCTTCCATATTCTCAACATCGCTTATTTACAAACACTTTTAAGCCATTTCAATAGGTTTTAACTTGTCTTTTCTTAATTTATGCTGAGCATTTTGAAAAATGCTGAAAATATCTTATTTACTACTTTTAGTTCTGTTTCTGTTCACATATTTTGCCAATTTTTAATTGAGATGATGGCTGTTATTACTGTGTCTTAAGGGTTATTGTATATATTACAACTAAAAATTATTCATCATCTGTTTGATTTTCAACCATTTTATCCCAATAGGGTACAGAGCATTTTGAGGTACACCCCTAGCTAGTCTGGCTAGGTTGCTGAGAGTCTCACTAAATTGCTGAGGCTGCTCTCAAAACCATAATCCTCCTGTCTTAGCCTCCCACGTGCTAGGATTAACGGCATTCACCACCACACCCGAGCACATAAATCTATTTTAAAAACAGTTTTAGTAGTATCTTTTACTGAGGAAATTTTATTTTATTAAAGGACCAATTTAGCATTACCTAATGGATCATGTTGCTGCCAAACCCAAGTGCCAAAAGACTTTCTTCAATATCCTTTTCCAGGCTTATGACTGCATTTTTCATCTACATGTATAATTTTGTTTTTAGTTAAATATAAGATATGTGTGAAGGTGTTTTGTTTTGTTTATGGACAGCCAATTGTGGTACTTGTGAAACTATTCTTTCTCCTTTGAATTTTGTTTCTACTTTGGTAAAAAGAAACTGTATTTGTGTGTGTCTATTTCTGGCCTCTATATATGTTCCACTTATTTCTACAACTATGTATTTGTCAATACTGCAATTTTTTAAAATTGTAGGTATATATTAAATCTTAAAATCAATTATTATGACTGCTGAACATCATTCTTCTTTTCTAAAATTATTATGCCTATTATACTTCCCTTGACTTTCCAGGCAAAGTTTAGTCCACCTCTGAGCTATACTAGCCACAGCCTTATTTATTTATTTATTTATTTATTTATTATTTATTTTTGAAACAAGTTCTGGCTGTGTTGCTGTGGGTCTTGCAATGTTGAGACTGGTCTCGGATCTGTGATCCTCCTGTTGTAGCCTTCCAAGTACTAGAAGCAGATTATTAATGTCTTACCAAATGTTTGATGGTATTTTGATTTGGAGTAGTTAAATATAGATATAGAAAATTGGCAAGCATTATCATTTTAATAATAGTGATTCTTCCAGCCCATGAACATGGTATATTTTTCCATTTATTTGGGTCTTCTTTCATTTCTTTCACCAGTGTTTTTTTTTAGATTTTCACTTAGAAAGCCTACATATTGTGTTATATTAATGCCTATTTAATTCATTTTGGGGTGATATTATGAATGGTAGTTTTTTAAAATTGAAATTCTAATTCAGCACTGATGTTTAGAAATACATCTCACTTTTTATACTAAAACATTCTTCATGTTATTATGTTACACATGTACTTTTTTCTTTGATATAAATGCACATTACATTGTTACTATTTCTAGACATGCATTAATAGTTAAAAAAATAAAATATTAGCATTTCATTCCACTTCCTTCATTTATTCTTCTTGCACCACTCTCCACTCTTAAAAAGAGAAAGTATTTGGTCTGATACATATGTCTTTTTGCCTGAAGAGCTTCCTTTTAATTCTCTTGTAGGACACTTTTGTCTGAGAAGTTTTATTGTTTAAATGATATTTTCAGTGAGTATAGAGTCTAGATTGGATTTTATTTTCATTAAGCACTTATAGATATTTCTTTGTGTATTATGGTATCTAGAAAGAAATATTCTGTATTTCTTATTTTTGTGTATCTATACATGATGCTCCTTAGACATCTACCTTCAAGATTTCTTTGTTTTCTCAAAGTTTCGGCAGTTGAAATATATGTCACATTTAAAATAAAATAATTTTAAAGGGTTGGAGTGTAGCTCGGTGGTAAAACACACATGGGTTCAATCCCTAGTAACACACACACACACACAAACACACACACACACACACATACACAGTTACTAGAACCCCCAAAGATGAATGCTTTTATTCAAATTTTACAAATGAGTAAATGGAGACTAAGATTATATTACCAGATCTTTTATATGAATGATTCAGTATTAAAATCCAAATAGATCTTTTTCTCTTGTATTTACTTTAGTAGGTTATATACTTAAGGTGTAAAAAGTCCTTGGGTTGGATATTACTCAACCAAATCAATACTTTTTATTAAGACACATTATACACAACACCACCATGTATTTGTAATATTTAGAAAGTCCATTAAAATATATAAGCTGTAATTACTGTCCTTAGAGTCAGAGAGCAGAATGATTAATTTCAACAAAGTACTCTGGGCCAATCACGACAAAGATTATAACAACTTTTTTCATTTGAAATAGGGTATTGATAAATTGCTGAGGGTTTTGTTAAATTGCTGAGACTGAGCCGGGCATGGTGGTGCACGCTTGTAATCCCAGTATTTTCGGAGGCGGAGACCGGAGGATCTGGGTTCGCAGCCAGCCTCACCTACTTAGTGAGGCCCTCTGCAACTTAGTGAAACCCGGTTTCAAAATAAACTATTAAAAAAAAATAGGGCTGGGGGTGTAGCACGGAGGTAGAACGCCCCTGGGTTCAATCCCCGATACCGCAAAAAAAAAAAAAAAAAATTGCTGAGACTGGTCTCAAACCTGTGATCCTTCTGTCCCAGACTCACAAGTTCTGGGATTTCAGGTGTGCACCACCATGCCCACTTCATTATGAAAACTTTAACAGTCACACCTTGAATAGGAAAAACATAGCAAAAGTTCTGGGAAGAGGAAAATGGAGAAAGGCAAAGCACATAATTTAAGTTGCATATGTATGCAGTGTCATTAACTGTTTAGATGATACAGTATCAGGGGCAACATTGAAGTCTTTTAGACCTATAGGTGTTTCCCTCACAGTGAAGACCTGAAATTTCATTTACAGTGTGCTGTATGTTTCCAAGTGAAAGGCTAGCATTAAGAAAATGAAACCTTCATGAAGGAGTGATGTTGCACCTCTCTAAGATGAGTAAGCTTAAGAAACTTTCTATATGACAGCCTTTTTTTTTTTTTACGGTACCAGGGATCGAACCCAGGGGCATTCTACCTCCGTGCTACACCCCCAGCCCTATTTTTTATACTTTATTTTGAAACCGGGTCTCACGAAGTTGCGGAGGGCCTCACTAAGTAGAGAGAGAGAGAGAGAGAGCGAGCTGAGGCTGGCTGCGAACCCGGATCCTCCGGTCTCCGCCTCCCAAAGTACTGGGATTACAAGTGTGCGCCACCACGACCGGCTATATGACAGCTTTTGAAAATAAGATAAAAATGGTTCAGGAAATCTAAACTAGTTTTGTAGAGATGGGGCAATGAACAAGACAAACTTCTGGATTTCATTGTTGCCTATTGCAAAAATAATTGTGTGGAAAAATATTCATTGTTCTTCTGAATCTAACAGTAGGCAAAGAATGAAGCTATTTAATCCCTGAAGTCTGGGATTTAAATTAATTTATAATATAATTTATACAATTTCTGGGTAAATGTGAAAGGAGACAGAAAACAAAGTCTGTTCTACATGAGGATGACTTACAGGGGGAGAAAAAGTTTTGGTTTAGTGATCAGCTTCATATTTTAAATTATTCATTATTTTCCTCATAAACATTAGGCACCTTATCAAACAGCTGGGGGACTAAATCTTATTTATACAGAAAGTGGATAGAACATAAGATCCATAAGAGAAAGGATTGTGGGAGTGTGTATGTGTGTGTGTAACTGGGAATTGAAACTGGCCCACTATATCTCCAAGCTACACCCCCAGACTTTTTTATTTCTTATTTGAAACAGGGTCTTATTTTGAAAACAGCAAGATGGTTTTAGACATGGTGATTATTCTTCAACTTATTTCCATTTACCAGCTATGTGATCTTTCGTGAGGCTGATAACAATACTCACTAAAATATGGAAAATTTAAGAGAAGTAATGGGTATTAAAGGCATAGTACAGGAACTGATACATGATAATCATGTAATTTTAATTAATGATTTTTAAATAAAAATTATATTATTTTCTATTATTTTCAAGTCTTTAATCCCCAGTTGCTTTGAATAGTTTTTGTATTGCTCCTTCATATTGTTAGAAGTATTCCAAAACTATCGGTCTGTTTTACATAGATGAAAAATTAATAATTATTTGTTAAATATGTATACTTAAGGATCTGTCCTCAGTTCAGCTTTCATGGTTTGAGAAATGGCTACTCAGTCGAAATCAAGTATACAAGTTCTAACTAAAACTATGGGAAACATTTTTAACATGGAGTTGAGGAACTTACCCAACCCAAAAGAATTGAATGATTGATACCTAATCCAATAAAATTATATGTAGAGAAAGCCTTGTAAAAAATGCCACAATATACTATAGCTGCTAAGAATTGTTAGGATTATTGGAGTCATATTGTCTCAAGAACTCAGAAAAAGTGATACAATTCAGTCCAATATCTGATGCTGTGTTTTGAGTTACAAATTTTCCAGACTATTATTGTATTTGGCATTGTGTAGCCCCAGCCTTTCTGCTTTCCCCTTATGGTCCTATAATAAAATAAGGTTTTATACTATGCCCTGGTGATGTTCCATTTCAAATCTAGGCATCAGACAGGATGGAGTTACTATATGACTCTCTTCTCCTTAAAAACGTATTATCCCCTAATGGGTATATCCTTACCTTCCCACCCTTCCCTAGGAGAGAATGGTCTCTGGCATTTTAGAAATATGTGCTGTAAATTGGCAGGCACAAACACCCTAAAAGACTATAAAATAAACATGAATCCCTTTGAAAAAAACTTTATATTTTCATCACATCTCCTGTAAGCTAACACAGTGCACTGTTTACAGTCTTCCACTACAATATATTTTGAAACGATTACCTTCTTCTGAGTCATTTGTGTCATAATGCTCTCCATAGGTACCCATAAAATGAAAATGTAAGCCGTTTTTATTGGCCACACTACATCTTAATTGAAAATATTAAAGGGGATTGCTCTCCTACTGATTTTTCCCTCCATTTAATTGGCTAATCATATGATATTTTTAATGGAATAATCGTGAAAGAAAATATGAATCTAATTTAAATTCAAACTGGATTTGGGATATTTAAAAGATTATCCCAGAGTAGCAGAGGGTGCATGAGGCAATAAACATCTGTTCATTCCTGACCACTAGCCTTGGTGTTTATGAGCTTGGGGGATATTTATTTTCAGGAGACATGATTCTCTACATTTGAGTTTCAGCTGTTTTACTGCTGTGATTTTAGTGAAAATTTTTTAAATTTATCAGCAGATTTTATTCCATTTTTTCACTTCTTTCTTTGCATTTATATACAAATGCAATTCTGACAAATGAGAAATTGTCTCAGGAAATATTTTACCCTGCTGAGAGGAAGAATTCCACCATTTATTTATTATTGGTTACAATATAGTATAAATAGATAAGCCAAAGCAGTAACAGCAACTAGGCTTGTCTTTGTGTAAGATGGTCACAACATTAGTGATGGAAAATTAATAATTTTATTCATGAATTCATTCAAGTGCTTTTGAGTATCTACCATTGTCTGAACACAGTAGAAGCTACTCTGAGCTAAGCCATGAAAGATAAGTCTTAACAACCTCAAAGAGTTTGCAGTCTAGTAGCCTACTCTGTGCCCACCATCCCTGCAGTTTTAGAAATTCAAGGCAACAATACAAGCAATGAGATACACAAGTCTATAGTAAATTCTATAAATGAATACTATGGGTGATAATTGATATGCAAATTCAGAGAATGGACTCAGGGCATAGTGGACTCTGGTAGCCAAGAAAGTGTTCACTCTAGAATATTGTCTTTGAATTTCAGGAATGGAGAATTCTTCTGGGATTTTCCTAAAAAACTCCACCAGATGCTATGGGGTTTTTAAATCCCCACCGCTGGGCAGCAAATAGTGGGAGACAAAGCATGTCACTATATCAGCTGAGGTTTCCTGTCCGTATCAAGCTCTGAGGATTAAAAGAGCCGTCTGTAACAGCAATAGTGCATAATCCAAGTTAAAGTCCCCTGCAAAAGTTCCTAGGGTATCTCTAAGAATTTGCAAATGGCATATCACATATGTTCGTAATCACCACTCTTACTGGCATTACAGAACTTACCTCGAGAAAAGTTAGTGCTTCTCCAAGTCTCGCTACTCTCACTCCAGGTACCAGAGTCTGGCTTCTGGTCCTCCCACTGTAACACTGGTCACTGCTGTCCCAGTCATTGCTCTGCTAGCCACCATCTCCTGGGATGTTTCAAACACAGTGTAGGCAAGAAGATCAATCCACAGATGCCTAAAGTCTCCGAACGTCACTATTTTTTTTTTTTTTTGCGGTACCAGGGATTGAACCCAGGGGTGTTCTACCTCCTTGCTACACCCCCGGCCCTATTTTTTTATACTTTATTTTGAAACCGGGTCTCACGAAGTTGCGGAGGGCCTCACTAGGTAAAGAGAGAGAATGAGAGAGACAGGGGGAGAGAGAGAGAGAGAGAGAGAGCTGAGGCTGACCGCGAACCCGGATCCTCCGGTCTCTGCCTCCCAAAGTACTGGGATTACAAGCGTGCACCACCACGCCCGGCCGAACGTCACTATTTTCTATAGTAAAGTGGGGCCCAACTGTAGTGACAGTCCAAACATGGTGTTACTTGGGCTTCCTCGCCTCCTTCTGGTGAAGGCTACTGATGTGTAAAAAACAGCTAAGCATGTCCTCGAGGACACCATATTGTCTTGTGTAACTCTGTGCCCTGTCTAGTTGCCACTTTTGATCTACTTTGATACATAAAATGGACTAGGACAGTCCAGTGCACAGAAGTGTGCGGATATACAAATAGGTGGATATTCAGAATTACTTTGCAGAAAACTATTGTACTCAGCTGGGTACTGAGTACTGCCACTGGGTACTGGAGGCCTAGGCCTCCTATTTCAGGCTGACATTGCTGGAATAAAGTCATATCCCACCCCTTCTTAATGCCTCACTTCTTTTATGGATGGACCAGATCTATCCCGCAACTTCCAAGCCTTGGTTGTTGCACAACATCACCTCTTTCCACTTTTTATTATAGTCACTCAGATAAATCTCAAGAATATACTGTGTATATTCCCAAAACCCAAAAAGCGTTTTATGAAGCTTCTCTTCCATGTTTCTTATGTCTTCTACCATAAAGCTCCTATGATCTCAAGCTTTTAGCCAATGGGTTCTGGATCATTCATTAATTTGAAACCAAGGCTTTGTTACTGGATTAGCCCATCATATTGGATGTCTTCCTTTTGGATGCATTTCAACTAGACCAACTTTCCAATTCTTTCTATGGAATCTTCCCACCAGTCATCAATCCTACGTGGTCAGTCCTGAGGTCCTGCTGTACTGTTTAATATCTGCATTGAATGTGCAAAATTTAATCTCTCACCAGAAGACATTGACATGTACCAGACATTAATCACTCAGCTGGACTTACATTTGATTACCGAAATAATCTCACAATAAGTTTTCATTATATGAATTTAGTTCCTTTAGACACATCCAGGAGACTGTGTGAGGGTATGAAACAGCTTCAGATATTTAGATAAAACAGCTTCAGGCCTTCAGATTAGCATTTGGTTGGAGAATAGTTCCAAAGAAATGCATGGGACTATAAATGGTTTTAGAGAGCTGCAAGAAAGAATAGTAATAGCAATTTTCAGTGTATATTACTATATTAAGTAACATAGACTACATCTTTGTGTTAGATCTTTTATTGTAGAAAGGTAATACGCTGCCCAGGGATTTAAGCATCCTGATGGCTATTGATTGTCAGCGGTATGAATCTCCGTTCTCTAAGATCCAAAGTAAAATTTTTTCCCGAGGTGAATGCCTCATCAAATGACCATTCGTTTAAATTTAGAACTATGATTTCAGAGATATTCTTACTCAGAAATCAGAAAGAAACTTTAAAAATAAATAGCATAGTGTGTGAGGGATCAAAGTGAGGTTAAGTGAATCATGAGACAAAAATGAGTAAGCAAATATGGTCTGTGACCTCGTAATATTACTTCTGTTCTTGTATATATAAGGTCTATTATTTAATGTCTGTAAAACCTTCAGAGGGGTAAATACAATAAACTGCATAAAATTGGTTTCCATATATATGCAGCCATGCGTTGCTTAACAGAGATATGTTTGGAGAAATGTGTTTTTAGGCAATTTTTATCATTGTGTGAGCATCATAGAGTACAATTATACAAAGTAAGATGACTATGATGTTACTAGGTAATAGAATTTTATGGGATCACTGTTGAATATGTAGTGTGTCTTTGACCAAAACATCATTATGCAGTGCATGACTATATACATTTTGCCACCTTTGACCTCAGTTAACAATTTAGATAATCAAGCTGGAATCTGGGAGTGTGGTTTTGTTCCAGGTGTGATAAAATGTTTATGCTATTCTAGGCATGTATATTTCTTGTCTGATCCTCAGTTTCTTCATGCATAAAATGAAGATTATTCAATCTTGTAATCTCTGGGCTCCTCTACTCTAGTATCCCATGCTTCTCTGATTTGCCTTTTCTGTGTTGGCTAAGAACAAGTTGTACTAGAGTGGATTCAGGTTCATAAGAATTATATGAGATGAGGACATGAACTTTTCAAATCAGTCACATATTCTCAGTTCTCTTTTCTTTTATGCTGCATGTCTACCTTTTTAAAACTGATGCAAAAAAACATAAAAATTTTAAATATTAATGGGGTAACATAATTTTGATACATATATGCATTGGGTAATTTTAAAATCAGATTGAACATATTTATAATATGAAACATTTATTAATTTTTTATGGTTAAAAACTTTCAAAATCCTTTTTCCAGATATTTTGAAATGTGTAGTATATAATTATTACATATAGTCATCATACTGTGTAATAGTATCCCAGAGTTTCTTGCTCCTATTTAACTCTACACATTGATCATACTTTACCTACATCCCCCAAGCATGTCTACATTTTTCCTGAACTGCAGTTACTTATGTAAGAGCTTGAGCTAACTTTGCAATTGAACTTCTTTTAGAAGTGCCTCCTTTAGGTCCTGTTGCTTTCTGTTTGCTGATGCTTTGTGAAACCCAGGCCTCCCTTGACTTCTTATTAACATGTTGGCCTTCTAGATTTTTCTGTACTCTATTTCTGACACTTGATACATATTGAAGACTAGGTAATCTTTAGTGTCCATGTCTCAAGGCTGATGTGATATTTTTCTGTTTTTATCTGGCTTCTTGAAAGTTTATCTGGATATAAGATCCATATTTTCAAAACCTCGTATGCCAAAATGATATCCATAGTATAATAGCAATTGCATTTATTTCTTTTTCTGAATTTTAATATTTTAGTTTGAGAATATTAGGAAGATAATCTGAAATCTTATTTGTAAAGTCTCCTGGTGAATTGTAAACCTCAAATATTTGAAATCCTGAGATTCCTTCCTTGCCAGCTCATGTAATTAAAACAGCCCATCATTTTCAATGTAGTATAAATCCATACTGTGGGGAAAGTTAATATCCTCACTTTTTTGAACCACTCTAACTTGAGAATAGAAGACATACATAATTTCTAGACTCCAGACACAGTGAGGATACAGATAAGTTCCTTTAGTGATAAATGTCTATAATTCTAGTAGATTAAACAAAGGGATAACCTTCTAAACAGCTATATGTCCCTTTAGCTTGTAAGTCTACATGCAAGTTGGAAAGGTAAAGGACATCATGAAAAGATGAAGTTGTTTTGTTTATTTGTGCTAGTTATTATTTTGAAAAACTCACTTGTCATCTTATATTAGTGACAAAATAGTTTTAATCAAATATAACATTATACTGACATTAAATATTGCATGACCTACTTTCCTCTTCATGACACCGATGGGTTAAGTCCCGTGAATACATGAGGTACCGAAAGCAACAGGAAAGAAGAGGCAGAGAGGAGGGCCAATATCAGAACTCAAGGGGCTGCTTATGTTGAATGTGTATACTAATGAGAGATAGTCAGAGGTTACATAGTAGTGGGGTATAGAAGGAAGGCAAGAAGACTTTAATAGGATTACAAGCCAGGGAGAAGAAAAATTCAAGAGACAGCCAGTCTCATGTGCTACAGGTGGCAAAGAAGATAAAGAAAAGAACAGTAAGTCTAGAAATTTAGAGGAATTTGTTTCTGTACAATACCGTGGAAATACATGATATATTTCTTTGAATTATTCCTCGTTCTATTACACCCAACATGCTATAGGGCATATAAGTGAATAGAATTTATAGCCACCTGTTGAAAGGAAAAATTGATAGTCAACTGTATGTCAAGTTAACAGATTGTTTCTCCCTTTGGAATACAATGGAGACATAGCACAAATGAATGAAAATCAATTCTTCAGAATTTAGCCCTGAGATGCTCATCATAAATATTAAAATTTGGCTCACCTCATGTCTTTCTCAGCCAATATCTTTGCATAACTTCTTTTTAATGGTGGGCACTGCCTCTAAGCCTCTTACTTCAACTTTCACATGCAAATGACTCATCTTCTTATGAAGCTCATTACTCTATTGAAACTTTATAGGACACGAAGTGACACAGAAAATTTAGAGTCCCCCACTGTCATTATGATCACATTAATTAAGCAATAAGACGCAGCAGTGCAGGAACTACATTGTGTTAATTCATATCTTGGGATGAATGTTCAAAGTGGTGCTTGGGAGTGAAGCCACAGGACTCTCATTAACATCATGAAGCTCAGTGGATTAATGTTGGACACCTGCTCCTCAACTCTGTCATTGCTGGTAGCAAGGAGTCATAACTTATTCAACCCTTTGTTATTGTGCTCCACATGTCTTTCAATATCTCTATTCTAGTAAGAGCCTATTTGCTGCTGGGCACAGTGGTACATGGCTGTAATCCCAGTACTTGGGAGGCTGAGACAGGAGGATCACAGGTTCAAAAGCAGCTTCAGCAAATTAGCGGGACTCTCAACAGTCTAACAAGACCCTATTTCAAAATAAAAATAAAAAGGGATGTGGGTATAGTTCAGAGATAGAATGCCCCTGGATTCAATATCCAATACCAGACAGACACACACACACACACACACACACACACACACACACACACATACACAGATGTGTGCACACACACACAAGACTCTATTGTTTACCTCTAATATTTCTCATGCTAAAAATATGATTCAGAGCTCTTAGGTAAATTCAGATGCATACTTACAAAATGAGAGTTGTTGGGGAGGACACCTTACTAAAGTCATGGAAAGACAGAGGTAGTGATAGCATATTAACATATGGATAGAAACAAAATAGGATTGGAGTAGAAGCCTGTGTAAGGATATATTTCAATGAAATTATGTGTTTAAATAAGAATTTAGAACTTTAAAACTGGAAAGTATAGCAGGTGCCTTAGATATAGACGGGTAAAGTTCAGAGTCAGGTAATTTATAAATCCAGACTTAGAATTCTCAGGTTCCAAAAAGGACCAACAGATATCAGATTTGGATGAGTCTGTTTTCTCCCTCCATGTTTTCTGCTCTTGGTTTAGCATAAGTGACTTTGGATAGATTCTTACTGTAGTGATACTTAGAAGTTTTCCTCTAATTCAACAGTTCTCTAATTATAGTCCCTGGAAAAGTATTGTCATTATTACCTAGGAATTTGTTAGAATGCAATGTATAGAACACTCCACAAATAAATATACTGAATCAAACTTTGGAGGTGGCCCAGAAACCTGTGTTTTTTGAGACTTTTGGATGATTTTAAGAAATGACAAAGTTTAAAAAACAAAGTCTGAAGTAAAACAGTAATGGAAATTTTTACAATATTGTTATACATTTTCTGCATTTTGCTTTGCCTGTCAGAGATAAAATCTTGGTTCTGGGCCTTCTAGAAAACTCTTTGACTGTTTATGTTACATTTTAATGTTGCTTTATTTTTATTAGGGTTTATTAAATCAGTTTTTCTCTCCATACAAAATATGCCTATCAAGATCTACCTAATAAGCTGGGCATGGTGGTGCATGCTTGTAATCCCAGTACTTGGGAGGTTGAGACATGAGGATCCGGGTTCATGGTCAGCCTCAGCTACTTAGTGAGGCCCTCTGCAACTTAGTGAGATACTGTTTCAAAATAAATAAAAAAATTGGGCTGGGGGTGAAGCTCAGAGGTAGAATGCCCCTGGGTTCAATCCCCAGTACCACAGGAAAAAAAAAAAGATCTACCTAATAGCCAGGTGTGGTGGCTCACAACTGTAATTTCAGTACTTGGGAGGCTGAGACAGGAAGATTACATGTTCGAGGCCAGCCTCAGTAACTTAGCAAGGCTCTCGGCAACTTAGCAAGACCCTATTTTTAAATAAATTAATCGATTAAAATGGGTGGGGGTATAGCTTAGATGCAGAATGTCCTGGGTTCAATTCCCAGTATCACAAAAAAAAAAACAAAATAGAATGTTAGACTGAAAAAAATATGAAAATATGTACAACTGAGTGCACTCAAGTTTAGTTTGGTAAAAGATGATTTCATAGCAAAAGAACTCAAATCCTTTTCCTCTTGTTTCTTCAAGGTCTCTCAACTCTGCCCAAGTCAGTTCCAAATGAGGGAGCTTTCAGGACTCAGGGAAAAAAAAAATCAACAGTTTTTTTTTTCTACCTTATTCTTCTGGAGTGGGTGAAGAAAGAATGAATGCAAAGAATTCTGCATAGAAAGGACCTAGCCCTGCTCCCTGTCTTTTCAAATCAAAACCACACTAATTCTCAAAGTTAGAATCTGCCCAAGCATCTTCTAAGAAGTGTGTTTCAGTTTAGCATGTTGTATCTGCCAAAGGCTAAGTAACCTGTGTTCACATATGTCACAGACACCTGATGGAGTACGGTCACATTGTGCTTGATTTGGAGGAAGCCACATTGTTTCAGCACTGGTCAGTGATGGTTGACTGATTATGAAGTAGGAATACTTAATTGCAAACATGCTACTTTCTGCATATAAATGTGCACTATCCTTTTCATTTAGGCAAAGGTAATGAAACCAAACCTGCCATGAATTTTCTCAAACCACAAATTGTCTTGAGGTTGGAGAGAATCAATTTATAATTTGAAGAGCAATTATTTGGGCCTCTAGACTTCCACAGGAATGAAGTGGAACAAACATTCACGGCTAGAAAAATCAAGCATTTCACCTCTCCTCACATCTAAGCTTCAACCTCCGCTCCGGGGCATAACTCAAGATTTGATATTAAAGTGTTTCATTTGCAGGCAATTAGGCCTTGGATTAGATTCTGCAGCTCCTTGCATATGAAGACAATAGCGTGATTTCCAGCAACCTTATTTCCACTCCCATACCCCCTTTCACATCCCTTCAGAACCATCACAACCTTCATCAAAACAATTTCATTTGTACCTATGAAAGCGTTGCAGCGGAGAAGCAGAAGGTACGGAACAAGCTTAACCACTGTAGCATTTTTCCCATCTGAATATCACGAAACTTGTATCTCACTGTGGTGTAAGGTCTCTGATTACATCAACCTCTCCAAATTATGCTGAAATGAAGGCCATTCAATTTGCTACAATCAGTAACTTTCGAAAGAGCCCACATAATTGATTTCACAGTAATATAGGCATAGGTGACTGAGAGCCTCAGCTTCATTTAGACAGTGTTTTCTTTCATTCCAAAATGCACTATTCAATAGAAATCAAAAATTTTTTCCCAACAGTTGGCAGCTAAGATTTGGCACAAAATTTTTCTTCCTCTTTTTTATGGTGCAGAAATATGAAAATTGAAATTAATGCCCAGGGTGATCTAATAGGAGTTGACAGGCTTTCGGTGAAATAACATTTTTTGGAGCTTGCCCTGATGAGGATTTCAGCAAACAACCAAGGAGCCATTCTGAATGCCATTCACACTCTAGTGACATTAGTTACTAAGGTGATTTCTCAACATTCAGACAATGAAGAGCTTGAATATGCAGGTGGCTATTATCTCAAATGTTGCTACCTACTGTCCACCTGTTCATAGTGTGATCTGATTTCTACTCCTTTACTGACTCACGGCTGCTGCTGATTTCCACTATTTCCAGATGCACGTGTGACTTTGAATCAGTTGGCTTCATTCTTTGACCTTTGGGTGGATAACAATGGATGCTGAGTTCTTATTTTTACTGTCCAGAATGGGAAATAGCTGAAAGTCATGGAAGAAGCAGGCTCTGACCCAAACAAGCTTATAGTCACTATCCTCTCAAGTTTTTATTCAGATGTTAGGCAGGCAGTTTATGCAATTTTAAATTTCTGGCTTTATTAAGCAGATATTTGTTTGAAAGAAAACATGTTCTAGCTCAAAATGCTGGAAGCCTCAGATTCAAATCCCAGCTGTAACCTTGGCACCTACATGGTCTTGGGAAAGTCACTTATTTTCTCTGAATCCAGTTTATGCATCTGTAAGATCAATATTATATTTATTTTATAACATTACTGTAAAAATTCTCTTCTCAATAATTTATGTTCATTTTTACTATAGAGTATGTACTGGGTACTAGCTGGGTGACTGGGTAACTTACACAATCCTCCAATCTCAGCTTCCTCCACTATAACATTGGCGCAATGATTGACCTATGGGTTTTTTTTTTTCCAGTACTGGGGATTGAACCCAGGGGCATTCTACATCCAAGCTACACCCCCAGGCCTATTTTTTATTCTTTATTTTGTAACAGGGTCTCACTAAGTTGTGGAGGGCCTCACTTAGTAGCTGCAATCCTCCTGTCTCAACCTCCCAAGTACTGGGATTACAAGTGTTCACAACCACAAACGGCTCTCATAGGGATTTTAAAGAGGGTAAAATTGATGTCTGTTAAGGACTTACCACAGTATGTCACTAATCATGAATGTTTTAATACCTGTTATTATTATAAAGTTGTATTTTATTTCTCCAAATTCTCTTGCTTAAAGACTCTGAGTGGATGTGAGTATACACTGAGTAATGTTATATGCTCAGATTTTACAGTTCTAAATCATGCTGTGCATTGCATTTTTAATGCTAACATGATGCAATACACACATTCATTTAATTTTCTAGGAGTCATCATGCATAATTTTCAAAGACTTTTCCTTTGGTAAAGGAAGGACTAAAAGAGCAATTCTGAAAATGCAGGCATTTGTTGAAGTCATGTTTGGCTCTGATCCATTGGAACGAGGATACTGATAACATTAGAATGAGCAAGATTGTAAAAGTTTATCAAGATCTGGAAGATCAGCTGGGCTGTGATCTGTCTGTGGCATCTGCCAGGGGAGCGGGACATATGTGACAATATATGTCATGCATTTTCCATTCCCAGATTTGACCTTGTTTTGTACCATCAGGTTTTACCACAAAAGTATCTAAAAATATACCATTCTTTCACTTTTTATTATTTATTTAAGTGCAGTTCCTGTTTTCTGGTGGTCCTTACTATTTACTAATTCTGAGAAGATATTAGTCTCTACATGTGACAAAGATAGTTTATATAAAAGCTTTCATATAGTTATACATTATAAATAAAATCAAAGCTATATGCTATATGCTAAAAAAGAGATTAATAAAATATACTTGATAATAATCTAGGAAACGAATGCAGAGAGAGTTTTTTTTAATACTTTTATTGGTGCATTATAGTCTCACATCATAATGTAGTTCACAGTGATAGTGAAATACATGCACACAGCACTTGGTGGGCTTTCCCCTGGCTCCCTCCCTCTCCCCTTTCCCCATATAGGGAATTGAGATTGGCATTGGTATCCAGACATATATACACACCGTCAATGGATGTGATTCCTTCCCTGATTCTCCTTCTCCCCACCCCCTTCCCCTAGACCACCTCCCTCACTCCACTGGAGCTTCTCCTCCATTATCTAATGTTCCTGTGGTATCCCAGTTACTCCCTAGATTCCACATGTAAGAGAAAACATCTGACCCTTCACTTTCTGTGACGGCTAATCTCACTTAACATAATGTTTTTCAGGTCCATTTATTTTCCTGCAAATGACATAATTTCATTCTTCTTTATTGCTGAGTAAAATTCCATGGTGTGTATATCCCATAATTTTGTAATCCATTCATCTATTGATGGAAACCTAGGTTGATTCCATAATTTGACTATTGTGAATTTTGCTGCTATAAACATAGATATGAATATATTACTATAATATTCTGATTTCAGTTCTTTGGATAAATACCCAGGAGTCATATAGCTGGATCATATGGTGGATCTATTCCCAATTTTCTGAGGAATCTCCACACTGATCTCCATAGTGGCTACACTAATTTGCAGTCCCACCAGCAGTGGGACTATTTCTTCACATCCTCACCAGCATTAATTGTTGTTTGACATCTTGATGAGTGCTATTCTGATTTGGGTTAGATAGAATCTGTGTAGTTTTGATTTGCACCTCCATAATTGCTAGTGATGTTGAACATTTTTTTCATGTATTTATTAGCCATTTGTATTTCTTCTTTTATGAAGTATCTATGTAGTTCAATTGCCTATTTCTTGATTGGGTTTTTTTTAGAGTTAAGTCTTTTAAGTACTTTGTATATTCTAGCTATTATTCCTCTATTATAGGAATAGCTGGCAAAGATCTTCTCCCATTTTGTAGGCTCTCTTTTTAGACTCTTGATGAACAGAAACTTTTTAGTTTAATGCCATTCCATTTATTAATTCTTGTTTTAATTTCCTGAACTTTGAGGGCCTTATTAAAGAAGTTTCTACCCGGGCCTATATGTTGGAGTGTTAGGTTTATGCCGTCCTCTAGTAATTTCAAAACCTGTTTTAATTTTGAGGTATTTGATCCATCTCGAGTTGACTCTTATGTAGGGTGACAGGTAAGAATTAATTTCATTTTTCTACATATGGATAATCAATTTTCCCAACACCATTTGTTGAAAAGGCTGTCTTTTCTCCAACATATGTTTTTAGCACCTTTGTTGAAAATCAATTGGCTATACATGCCAATACCATGTCGTTTTTATTACTATGGCTCTGTAGTATAATTTGAAGTCTGGAATTATTATGCCTTCCTGGTTGGTTCTTATTGCTGAGAATTGCTTTGGCTATTCTGGGCTTTTTGTTTCTCCATATTAAATTTAAGACTGATTTTTCTAGGTCTGTGAAGAATAACATTGGTATTTTGATAGGGATTGCATTGACTCTGTAAATCATGTTTGGTAGAATGGCCATTTTGATATTTATTTTGCGTATCCAAGAGAAAGGATATTTTTTCATTTTCTAACATATTTTTAATTTCTTTCCTTAGTGTTCCTAGGTATTTTATTTATTGTTTTTGAGGTTATTGTGAATGGAATTGTTTTCTGGATTTCTTTTTCAATGGATTCATGGTTAGCATATAGAAAAGCTACTGGTTTTTTTAGAATGATTTTCTATCAGGCTACTTTGTTGAATTTGTTAATCAACTCTAGAAATCTTTTGGTTGAGTTTTTTGCATCTTCTAAATATAGGATCATGTCATCTGCAAATAGAGACATTTCAGTTTTTCTTTTCCTATTTGAATTCCTTTGATTTTCTTCCCTTGCCTTATCACTCTGGCTAGAGTTTCAAGCACTATATTGAAAAGGAATGGTGATAGTGGACATCCTTGACTTGTTCCTGATTTTAAAGGGAATTTCCAGAGCTTTTCCCTATTCAACATGATGCTGGCTTTGGGTTTATTGTATATTGCTTAATGATGAGGTAAGTTCCTTCTATTCCAATTTTCTGCAGTGTTTTTAATATGAATGTGTGTTGGATTTTTGTCAAATGTTTTTTTCAGAATCTATTGAGATGACCATGTGATTTTTGTCCTTAGTTCTATTTATGTGGTGAATAACATATATTGATCTATATATGTTGAACCAACCTTGAATTCCTGGAATGAAGCCAACTTTATCATGACATGCAATCTTCTTGATATGGTTTTGTAAGTGCATTGATAGTATTTTGTTTAGAATTTTTGCACCTATATTCATCAAGGATATCAGCTTATAATTTTATTTTCTTGAGGGATCTTTATTTAGTTTTGGTATTAACGTAATACTGGAATCATAGAAAGAGTTTGAAGGATTCCATCTCTTTCAATTACACAGAATAACTTGTGAAGTATTGGTTTTGGTTCTTTTGTAAAGGCTTTGTAGAATTCAGCTGGAATTTGTCTGGACCTGGGCTTTTATTTGATGGAAGTTTTTATGTTGTTGTTTTTATATTTTTGCTTGTTATTGGGCAGTTTATGTTTTCTATAGCCTCTTGGTTCAATTTAGGTAGGCTGAATGTGTCTAGAAATCTGTCAGTTTCATCTATATTTGCCAGTTTGTTGGAGTATTCATTTTCAAAATAGTTTCTGATGAACATTTAGATTTTCCTACTGTCTGTGGTGATGTATCCTTTTTCATTTCTGGTTTTAATAATTTGGAGTCTCTTCTTCTTCTGGTTAGATTGGGTAAGGGTTTATCAATTGTATTAATCTTTTCAAAAAGCCACATTTTGGTTTTTTTATCTTTTGTATTTTTTGTTGTTGTTTTTCTCTATTTCATTGATTTGTGCTCTGATTTTAATTATCTCCTGCCTTCTGCTGGCTTTGGGATTAGTCTGTTCCTATTTTTCGAGGGCCTTGGACTGTGTCATTAGGTTGTTCATTTGGTGACTTTCTGTTTTTCTTACGTGGGCACTCAGTCCTATAAATTTTCCTCTTAAAAACCACCTTCAAATAGTCCCATAGATTTTGGTGGGTTGTATCTGTATTTTCATTTAATTCTAGGATTTTTTATTTCTCTCCTTATTTCTTCTCCAATCCAATCCGCATTCACAAGTGTATCACTCAGCCTCCATGTATTTATGTAATTTCTGTGGTTTTCTTGTTATTGATTTCTACTTTTATTATGGTCTAAAAAGATGTAAGAAATTATATTACATTTTTTTAATTTTCTGGTACTTGCTTTATGGCACAGAACGTGGTCTATTTTAGAGAAGGTTTCATGAGCAGCTGAGAAGGATATGTATTCAGCTGCTGTTGGTTGGAATATTCTGTATATATCTATTAGGTCCATTTTGACTATAAAGTTACTTAGGTCTGAAGAGTCTTTGCTTTTCTTTTGCCTGGAAGATAGATCTGGTGTGAGTGGTATGTTGAAGTTTCCCAATATTATTGTATATGTGTCCTGAAGAGTTTGTTTTATAATAGCAGGTGCACCCTCATTTGGTCATAAATGTTTACTATCATTACATCTTCCTGTTGGACTTTCTCTTTTATTATTAAGGAGTGACCTGCTTTGTCTCTTCTGATAAGTTTTAGTTTAAAGTCTGATTTGTTGGATATGAGTTTTTGCTACCCCTGCTTAGTTTTGGTCTCCATTTGCATGGTTATAGTTAGATATGAAATAACCCATAATGAACTCATTTATTAATGTCTGGAGTTGATATAATTGAGTCCTGATGTTTGTAATTGCAGCAGTGGATAAAATCATTGTAATGGATTTATCTGGGTGGTGACTCAGGCAAGTAGGGTTTGGCTGGATGTCCGTCCCTGGGGTTGGGGCCTTGGGGATTATATAAATGGTTCTTCCTCCTCCTGCTCTCTCTCTTGCTTCTGGCCTTCATGATACGAGCACAGCCTATGTGCTCTCACTCTCTCTTCTTCCTTCTGCCATGCTCTGAGATCTGTAGTCCCTGACTTCACATGGAGTAAACATGAAGCCATAAGAAAATAAATCTATCCTCTAAGTTACATGGTCAGTCTTTTATATTATATCTGCAAGAATGCTGACCAGAACAAAAATAGTACCAGGGAAGTGGAATGGCTGTATATCTAAGTCTGACCATGTGGATTGTGACTTTTTGGAACTGTTTAGTGAGAGGGAATTGGGAGGGCCAGAATGTGGCCAAAAAGGTGGACAGTAGAGACTGTGTTCAGGAGATTTTGCATGGCAAAGAGGACTCCATAGGGAAATGGAATAGAGGCCATGTGTGTTACACTTTGGCAAATAACTTACCTGCATTTTGCCCGTGTCCTGAAACTTTGGGTGAGGCCAAATTTAAAGATGATGGGCTAAATAAACTGGTCGAGGAAATATCAAAAAAGAAAAATATCCAAACTGCATTATGGATATTGATGTCTGCATTGAGAGAACTGTACACTGAATTTTGGCAGCAGAGAGTAAAGCAGAGAAGCTTTATAGATATACAGTTTGGCCAGAAAGGCATTTGTAAAGCTGCAGCCCAGACAAATGATGTCCTCAAAGAAAGTAAGATGGCTAAAAGGAAGGAGGAAGTGGTAGCTATGATGGAGGCAGGGCCAGCAATGGCCATGATGGAGTGGTAGATGGAGTTAGGGCTGGAGGGGGGGTGCAAATGAAGTTGGGGCCAGGGGTAGCCCAGATAAAGTTGGGGCCACGGGTGGCCCAGATGGACTTGGGACTAGTGGATGCCTGGATGGAGCGGGTCCAGGGGCTGTGATTAAAAAGGTCCTAGTGGCAATGATTAAGGAGGGCATGACAATCTTTTCTGTTTGCAGCTCATCCCAGAGCCTATGTAATTCTGGCTTAGCTAGAAAACGGGGCCATGGAGGTTCCTCCAAGATTTCAAAGGAAGGCCAGGGAAGCCCGGCAATGTGTGGCAGTGGTGGAATTCCTGCAATCAGGCCAAAATGAAGTTGTGAGGGTGAAGCCAAGTTTGCAAGAAAAAAGTCTGGGATTTAGAAACACCAGAACATGGAAAGACCATGAAGAAAGGCTGGTAGCTGCAAACTATGGCAGTAAACCACCCATTACAATCAGCCAGACTGCAGGGGCAGGGCTGCCAAGGCCCTTTGGAGATCACTTCTCAGAGCCATGTGCTATGGATGCCAGAAGTGGAGCTGCATGATCAAATGCTTGTCCTGCCGGATTTCAATACTGTTTTGGTCCAATCTCTTCTTTCTATGGCCCTATTCCTCCCTTTCAGAATGCAAATGTTTACAACTTGTCATTGTATATTGGATGCATGTAACTTGCTTTTCATTTTAATCTTCATCTTTTACAGGGGCTCACAGGTGTTCACAGTAGTCTCAGAAGAGACTTTGGGCCAGGTTTGGTGGCACATGCTTGTAATCCCAGTATTTGGGAGGCTGAGACTGGAGGTTCCGGGTTCGCAGCCAGCTTCAGCTACTTAGTGAGGCCCTCCGCAACTTAGGGAGACCCTGTTTCAAAATAAAAAAAAAAACCAAAACAAAAATAGGGCTGGGGGTGGAGATTGGAGGTAGAATGCCCCTGGGTTCAATTCCCGGTACCGCAAAAAAAAAGAGATTTTGGACTTTGGGACTTTTCAGCGATGCTGGAACTGTTAAGACTTTGGGAACTCTTGGGGATGACTAAATGCATTTTGCGTTCTTATCTAGGCATGAACACTTTAAGGACCAGGGGTGGAATGTTATAGTTAGATATAAAATGTCCCCTAAAGAGCTCATTTATTAATGCCTGGAGCTGATGTAATTGAGTCCTGAGGATTGTAAATGCAGCAGTGGGTAAATCAATTGTAATGGACTTATCTGGGTAGTGACTCAGGCCGCCAGATTGTGGCTGGAGGTAGGTCCCTGGGGATGTGACCTTGGGAATTATATAAGTGATTCCTCCTCCACCTGCACTTTTTCTTGCTTCTGGTCTCCATGATGTGAGCACAGCTCATATGCTCTCAATCTCTTCACTTCCTGCCGCCATGACCTGAGATCTACAGTTCCCAGCCTCACATCAACTGTAAGAAACTAAATCTTTCCTCTAAGTTACATGGTCAGTCTTTTAGATTATAGCTGCAAGAATGCTAACTGAAATACCATCCTTTCACCTTTAGCCTATGAATATCTTTGACTGTAAGGTGGGTATTTTGCAAGTAGCATATAGTTGAATTATACTCTTTAATCCAAATTGCCAGTCTATGACTTTTATTTGGGGAATTTAGATCTTTGCCATTCAGTGTTATTATTGAGGAATGATTTTTGTTCCCTGTCATTTTGAGTTATATATTCTGTTGGATATAGTGTTACTTCTCCTTCACTTAGTGGCACAATTGGTAGAATTTTCTCCTTCTCTAGTTCTGGTATTTTTTTCTTCTTGGTGCTTTATTTCTTTAAGTGCTTTCTCTAGTACAGGCTTGGTAGTCATGAATTCTTTTAGTTTCTGCATGTCTTGTAAGGTTTTTATTTCTCTGTCAATCTTGAATGATATCTTTGCTGGATATAGCATCTTGG
This sequence comes from Glis glis, assembly GCA_004027185.1. NCBI lineage: Eukaryota > Metazoa > Chordata > Mammalia > Rodentia > Gliridae > Glis > Glis glis. The sequence goes on along the minus strand of PVJS01020123.1, from coordinate 4,790 downwards.
TTGGAATTTATTTTCTTTTAGGGTTTGGAATACCTCATACCAGCCCTGCTTGGCTTTCATGACTTAGATTGAGAAGTCCAGAATGATTCTTATTGTTTGCCCCTCCATATCACCCATTATTTTGTTCTTTTTGAAATTAAGATCCTTTCCTTGACCTCTATGTTAGTCATTTTGATTCTTTTGAGGCTTGGAGAAGTTCACCTTTGGTCTTGTCTTGTTGGTGCTCTAAATGCCTCCTGTATGTGGATGTCCAAGTCTTTTTCTATGTTTGGGAATTTCTATGGTATTATGTTTATGAAGAAGTTTCAAACTGTATGTGGATGTCCAAGTCTTTTTCTATGTTTGGGAATTTCTATGGTATTATGTTTATGAAGAAGTTTCAAACTGTATGTGGATGTCCAAGTCTTTTTCTATGTTTGGGAATTTCTATGGTATTATGTTTATGAAGAAGTTTCAAATGCCATTGTTTTGTGCTTCTATAACTTTTCCAATGTCTATTACCTGTAAGCGTTTCAAATTATTCCATATTTTTGGATATTATGGTCTTGTTTTTATATTGTCTTCTCTACATTGTTGGCTGTGTGTTCAGGTTTGAATGAGCTGTCTTCCAAGAGTGAGACTCTATTTTCCATGTGGTCTAGCCTGCCAGAGGTGGTTTCTCTTGAGGCCTTAATTCATTTTTTGTCTTTGTTTGGCACAAAGCTTCTTTTTGGTTCTTACATACAGCCTAAATTTCTTTATCCATATGTTATTTCATATCATGTGTATTTTCTCTGATTTCATTTCTGAGGCCTTTGACCTTATTGAAAACCAAAATTCTGAATTCTCCTTCTGGCATTTTCTGCAGTTCAGTATTAGTGATGTTCCTTGTTGTCAAGTTGTGGGAGTTTATTGTTTCCATCTTGATCTTCATTCTCATGTTTTCAGAATTCTCAGATTTGTATTTCCATTGTCATGGCATCCTCTTCCTCTTTGCGTGAGAGTCCTATGTCTGTTTGTTATACCTTTATAATAAGGCCTATGCTGGGGACATATATTTGCCTCAACAAATATGTCTCATATAATCAGACTTTTGACTTTGTCCCCCAGAATCTCTTAAACAAGATATAGTTCTTAGTACATACAAACAAGAGTCTCTGATTGGCTGCAGGCCTCCATGCTCTCCAGGCTGAATCTCAGTAGGGCCAGAGACAGTGATGTTCTATTCAGAGCCAGTGGCCTGCTGGTTGTGATGTAATGCTCCATGCTGGTTGTGAACTCTTGAAACTCTGCAGAGCCCTGACTTCTGGCCTCTGTGGTCACTGGGCATAAGTTCAGTAGGGCCACAGATTACTATGTTCCGAGCTTGTGACCCAGCTGGCTGAGCTTTGATGGCCTTGGGCCACCACCGGCTGATGTGCTGGTTGTGATCATGTGGCACCCTGTCAGTCATTGCCCTGCATGCTTGCCAGGCTCAAACTCTGCTGGTGGAGAGTTTTGCATTTCCAGCCTGTAACTATGATCATGTGAACCCCTGATGGCCCCTGGCTTCCCTGCTTTCGGTGCCCAAGAGCTTGTAGGGAGAGACTACCATTCTGAGCCTTGGGCTTGGGTGGCTCAGTTATTTAGTCCCAGGGACACTGCTGCTACTCTGGGAAGCTGCAGTAACTCACATAAGACCTTGTTGGCCTCTGACCTTGGTGCTTCTGGCAACCAAACACCACTGGGCAGGGTTGGCTGACTTATTTTACCCCCAGAAACCACTACTAGTCATCCTATGGTGACTGCTGGAGACCCTGCAGGGGTGTGAACTGACGCCCCTAGGTCCCACCCACCCAAATGTCCCTAGGGACTGTCTAATTATGGATGTTTCTGCTGTGTCCAACTGTAGCCCTCACCTCCACCTCTGCAGGAATGATTTGCCAACTCACAGACCCCCATGGGTCTGTCCATTGCCACACAAGTCCCTGTAGACTTGCAGATTCCTGCTGGGATGGTTTTTAAACTCATGGTCTTAGAGTGCTGCTTATATTCCTGCAGGAAGGGTCAAATTCATCTTCAGCCCCAGGAGTTTTCTGGGCAATTTGACTGGTTGGTCTGGAGGTTCCCAGTGGTCTCAATGAGGCATGTTGTAGTCACTAGGTTCCCTGCAGGAAGGTACTGTCATTTTTCTGTCTGAATTCAACTGCAGCCACAGGAGTTCACTTGGTGGTTTGGCTGGGCAGTTTTGGGAGTTGCAGTCTTGAGATATTTGAGTGTGGAAAGAAGAAGAGTTCAGTTGCTTTTGATGATCATTTTCTGCAATCACTGGCTCGACAAGATTCTGCTTATTCTTTGCTGGAGTTGGTCTCAGAGCTGTTGATACCAACAGCCCCCTGCCTCCATTCAGATAGTTGTTTTAAAAAGGAAAATGTTGTTATATGCTCTATTACAAAAACAGACAATCTAACAGTCTCTGCTATTAAATATATATATATATATATTTATATATTTAAAAATATATATATTATATACATATTATATATATATATATATATATATATATATTTAAATATACATATTTAAGATCAGTCTGTCATTAGCCTAGAACAATAAAAAGGAAATCCTCAGAGTATCAATTTTCCCTGCAGTAAGTAACAATGGCACATATATTTAATGAGTTGTTTTCAAATTATAACAAAATAGTTTGTTGAGTCTCATGGAAAGTTACATCAGGGAAAAGCAAGATCGACCTCATTGGATGCTGTAAGTAAAGGTTACTGTGGTGAAATAACCAAGATAATGTGCAAAATATCAGTGAAGTCCAGTCAAGGATGTTAACAGTGATGGGAGAATTTTCCCAGGAATTCCCTGTTAATTCTCTTATTCATATATTCATGTAACAAAATTGTTTTTGAAAATGTCTTAATAGAAAGGCAATTCCGGTTTTTAGAAATTGTCAAAATATTTGAGTTAGCTACATGATTCATATGATTCAAAAATGCTTTTAGCTTCAAAGGAAAATGAAAGAGCTAGTCCATAGTAAAGATTCACACAAGAATTTTAAAAATTAAAATTTTATAAGTGCAATGAAATAAAATTACTTGTAATTATAGCATTTTATACAATGGAAAATTTGCTAACATTTCCAAAACTTGTCTCCTGGATTCAGCTCTTCACTCCCTTGTGTTGGTTACTTTTTTATTTGACCCTCTAGATGTATTCTCCACACAAAATCATTATGCTTAAGCCCCAAATAATCAGTCTTCATGAATGAAAAGCCACCTGTCCTCTTTTGTTCCATGGGCGTGGCCAATGGAAGTTACATATGGAAGACAAGAAAACAAGTGCAGTGTTGAATTGAGGTATTAATTCTTGCTTCTGACTATCCAGTTACCTCCAGGTAATTTGCATCCCTCTACAAGGACCACAACTCTTTTTATTTGTCTGGGTTTTTTGTTTGTTTGTTTGTTTAGATTTTGTTTGTTGATAGTAGAGATTGAACCCAGGGGCATTCTACCCCTCAACTACATGCCCTCCCCCAGGCCTTTTTTCTCTTGTATTTTGAAACAAGTTCTCCCTAAGTTGCCATGCTCTGGCCTTGAATCTGGGATTCTTTTGTCTTAGTCTTGCTAGTACTGAGGTTACAGATGTGTACCACTGATCCCTCAAATGCCAAAATGTTCATCCCATATTCCTTTACAATTCCCTTTTCAAGTTCTGGTAACCACTTACTCCTCTTGCTCTTTTAGTGCATAGAAATGACTATGTAGTCATCCCTGGGACACTGCACCACCCCTTATTGGTTTATCTTATTCCTGGCTGTATTTTCTAAGTAGTCCCTTTATTAATCTCTCCACAATTACTCCATTTGAGTATACCATCTGTTTCCTGATGGGACCCTGAGTGATACCCTGAGGTGGGAGATGTTGATTCTTCCCAGAGGTACAGCTTACCCCAGGTTCTCCAATCAACTGGCCTAAATTAACATTCTGAGATGCAAATTGAGAGACAGACTAGAAAAGACTCCCAATAGCAAAGTGACTCAATCTAGGCTCTGGGAAGTCCTGGAGTGGAAAGCGTGGCCAGAAGGAAAGCAGTGACAGATGTCATCCCATATGCACATGCCAGGCATCAGTGGAATAACAATTTTCTATCTTGCTTTTTCACTTAACATATGATTTAATCATTTTGTCATATTTTTAAGGATTCATTGTAAACATCATTTTGGCTACATATGATTCCAAATGATGGGCTGGATTTCTAGGATTCATAAATTATGGAAGCCTCAGGAACATCTTTCAGTTTTATTTGTCGCTATCCTCCCACTTCTAGTATTCAGTGTACAGATGTCCATGTTACAGATTTCTTACATGCGCACAAAATTGCAGTGGCTGAATGAGTGCACAAACTAAAATGTTCAACAAAGATGCTTGCCTTCATCTTAGGCACCCCTACCTAGGGTGCAAGTATATATTCCTTCCCCTTGTGTTTTATAGAGCTTTATGATAGATTAAATCTCTTAGATTAGTCATATATTGTAAAGGACACTATTATAATTTGCCTGTTAAGAGTAAACAGTGGAAGGAATTCCAACAGTGATGGGTAGAAGTAAATACATGAATGCATGTTCTGGAAGATTTCACAGCATATTGCAGGTATTCCTATCCCATGAAAAGCTGTTTTTAGGTGCAATGTGGTTGTCTTTTCAACTTGTACATAGCACACAGAGTGGATCTCCAGTCCACAATGTCAGCATCTGGTCAGAGAGAGGAAACATCAGAAATATAACATTTGCATCGAATCATAAAGAAAGATGGATGCAATAAACA
>PVJS01020122.1:0-32907 GCA_004027185.1 Glis glis | reverse complement strand
GTGTCAGGGTATCAGAAGCATGCATGCACACATTGCTCATTTAGCCCTCCCTCAAATCCCACCCTATTCCCTCCCCCTTCCCTCCTTTCCGTGTTCAGCATAGTGATCGACTCTGATAAGTTTGTTTATACACATCGTGTGCATTAGTGTATTTCCCTCTTCCCCCCTCCCGTCTCCCTCAGTTAGGTCGCCTTCTTTGCTCAACCAAAGTTTTCTCCTTCTTTGTCTGGGGTCCCTTCTAAGTCCCATTCTCCCTAGCTTCCACATATTAGGGAGAGCATCCGACTTTTCACTCTTTGTGACTGACTAATCTCACTTAGCATAATGTTCTCCAGTGCCCTCCATTTCCCTGCAAATGATGTAATTTTGCTCTTCTTTATGCGGAGGGCCTCACTAAGTAGCTGAGGCTGGCCATGAACCTGAATCCTCCGGTCTCAGCCTCCCAAGTACTGGGATTACAAGTGCGTGCCACCACCACCACGCCCGGCTTCAGCATGTCCTTTGATGAGCTTTGCAATGGTTGCGTTTTTCTTCATAGCCCATCTGCTGTCCCCCCTTTACCTGAGCATAACGAGGTAGCCCGGTTACCAGATTATTATTTAGAATATAGAGAGGTTTTGCTCTCGAACCGTGCAGACGCTTTGATTTGGCTGGGACTTATCTTTCATCTAAGAGTGCTCTTCACTGTGATCCTGTGCACATTGGTCCTGCTTACGTCATCCCAAGAACTGCTGGGCCACAAGAGCTGGGATGATTCAAGGAGTGGATATCTGTCTGCATAGACTCTTCTCCTTTCCCTCTCTGAAAACCACGCAATCTCATTTGTAGAAATGAAAGTCTCTTGCCTTTCTTCTTCTTTTTTTGAATACTAGAGGTTGAACCCAGAGGTGTTCTACCTCCAAGCCACACCCCCAGCCCTGTTGTATTTTTTATTGTGAACCAGGGTCTTGCAAAGTTGCTGAGGCTGGCCCTGAACCTGACATCCTTCTGTCTCAGCTTCCCAAGTACTGGATTACAGGCATGTGGCACCATGCCTAGCCTTTTTGCCTTTCTTCGAAGAAAGAAATCTTGCTTGTAATTCTTCCCATAATAAGAAGGAGGGTAAAAGGAACCCTACACTTATGGGGCCTCTAAAGTGTGTGGTTGCTTGGGTTACCATGTGGTATGCACTAGCTACGTTTAACAGCAGTGGTGGTGATGAGGCCAATGACGACAGTCATAGCTGACATTTATTGTTTAAGGTGGGATTTTTTTTTTTTTTTTGGTGCTGGGGATTGAACCCAGGGGCATTCTACCTCCAAGCTACTCCCCCAGCCCTTTTTTAGAATTTTTTTTGAAACAGGGTCTCACTAGGTTGCTGAGAATCTCACTACATTGCTGAGGCTGTCCTCAAACCTGTGATTCTCCTGCCTCAGCCTCCCAAGTACTGGGATTACAGATGTGCACCACCATGCCTGCATTAAACTGCAAGCTAATGGTCACATGATGGCTTAATAGCAGAATGAGGCCTGCACCTCCTTTCATCCTCACGCAGGCAAATGGTGCTTTCGATCTTGGCTTTACACACAATGAATCCAACTCGGAGATGAGGACTCTGAGCTCCCAGTTCGGTGGTGACTAATTGGAGGGCGGCGTTCTGGGCCCAGGTGGCTCAATGTCATCAGTTTTATTTTCTCTGAATCAAATCTTCCAAATAAAGCCACATTTATTCATTTGGATTTCTTAAACTGAAAATGATTGTGTTAAATTTGCTTTAAATTTGAGCAATAAAGAGTCATTTGGGGCAAGTGAGAGACTGACTTAAAAATCAGTGTATAAATATGGAAAATTCATTTATTTTTCCTGGTCAACCTGTTCGCTTACTTAAGTTAGGTAAGTATGGGACAGGGTAATTAACTTTTATCCATATTTTTGGTGGAAAAATTTCATGATATTGTGTACTATTGTTAAGAGTGAAGTTGGAGGAGGGATGACATTCACATTGCATTTGTATTACATGATAGGATCTTTTCCCCAACTCTCAAGTTTAAATTCTTATCTGTCTTTAAGCATTGCATTTCATTTGTTGTGAATTGGCCATCAATTTTCTCAATGCCAAAATGTTAGAATGAAATCATTTTGTCAATTGCTAATTGGAGACCGAAGGTGGATATGAGTTTATGATCGATCAGTTGGGGTTCTTATGAAAGAAGACACAAATCAGTTTGTTAATACAAGTCCAAGTCTGGCTGCCACTGAATTATTTTACTGAAGTATCCATGGAGCATATATCTTTTTAAATATTTTTAATCATTTTTATTACATTTATTGGTGCATTATAGTTATACATTTTGATAGGTGTCAGGGTATCAGAAGCATGCATGCACACATTGCTCATTTAGCCCTCCCTCAAATCCCACCCTATTCCCTCGCCCTTCTCTTCTTTCCATGCTCAGCATAGTGATTGACTCTGATAAGTATGTGTATACACATCATGTGCATTAGTGTATTTCCCTCTTTCCCCCTCCCGTCTCCCTCAGTTAGGTCACCTTCTTTGCTCATCTAAAGTTTTCTCCTTCTTTGTCTGGGGTCCTTTCTAAGTCCCATTCTCCCTAGCCTCCACATATTAGGGAGAACATCTGACTTTTCACTCTTTGTGACTGACTAATCTCACTTAGCATAATGTTCTCCAGTTCCCCCCATTTCCCTGCAAATGATGCAATTTTGCTCTTCTCTATGGCTGCGTAAAATTCTATTGTGTACATATCCCATAGTTTCGTGATCCATTCATCTGTTGATGGACACCTTGGCTGGTTCCAATGTTTGGCAATTGTGACTTGTGCAGCTATAAACATAGATACACATGCATTAGTCTGGTATTTTGGTTTCAGTCCTTTTGGGTAGATACCTAGAAGTGGTAATATCTTAAAGAGTTCAGAGAAGACTACCTAGACATCCTCACTTACTAAGCTTAAACAAGAGCTCTTGTAATATATTTAGGTAAAGTTTGGACCAACTACCCTTCCGTGGCATGTTGCCTTCCCTGGGACCCTGGGGAGCTCAGTTTGTGGTCTGCATGGCCTCTATGCATGACCCGTGCGCGTGGAGTTGGTCAGTACTGTGTTCATGGGATCATGGCCCGCATCCTCCAGCTGGTCCCCCTCACAAGTTTGCCTTCGCTCCTCTCCACTCGGCCATCTCATGGGGTCAGTGGTCTCCCCTGGAGGGTCTGGCTACAGAGAGATTAGAAGATATTTGGCTTCCTCAGTACAGGTTAGGCAGCCTGAAGTTCGCAGCCATGACAATACCTACTGAGTCACTTTGTGGAGTGTCGAATCAACATAGTTATTATAATTGTTCACCTTTACAGAGCTCTGACCATATGCTACTGTGCTGGGTGCTTTATTTTATCATCCTACTTAACCATCAAATAAGTCCTTGGGAGAATTGTTAGTTTTATCCCCATTTTCCACTTGGGGGAAACAAGGCTTACTGAGGCGAAGTGACCGATACGTGATGACATCACATACCTGCCAGTGGTGGAGGCAGGATTTGAACCTGGACACTCTAATTCCAGAAAGGCAACTTGAACTTGCACTTGACTTCCAGGCTACGCTCATCAATTGATGTTTCAAGCCGGCAGTGTTTATCTGGAGAACTGAAACTGTAAGTCACACTGGGGCGTTGGGGTGGGCACATGACAGACATGGCTTTCTTAAGTCTCCCTGAAGGAAGATGCCAGAAAAATGCGGCCATGTAGGTCTGGTCTGAGAGGCTCAGGGTTTGTTTTGATCACAGCATTTCTAGGGTTTCAGCTTCGCCCTGCTCAGTCACCAGAACATTGGCAGGCACCTGCTGCCTACCCTGTGCCACTAAGCATGTCCCACCACCATGTGTCCTATATCTTCTCTCTATTTCAATAGCATTTGGATTAGAAATTAAACCAGACTTCAGTAGGCAGCGCTAGGTGACCACAGCCTATGGAGGTCTCCACACCTGATCTGCTGCACCACCTGGCCATTGGCGTCCTCACCTGCCTTCCCTCCCACCTGCGAACCTCTGACTCATCTCACCAGGTGCCCATGCCCACCCTGGTTCCCATGCCTCAGAGCCTCAGGATCCAGCCATCACACCCCCAGCCTGTCAGTCGCTGCTGCTGCACAGCTGATCTTGCCTGGAGGAGCACCGCACCCTGCTAATGCCACTGGGACCACTCGAAGTATGACACAAAGCGCAGGTGGCCCCGAGCTGTGCCCTGCGTTCCATGCCACCACTCCCATTGCTTCCTGCCTCTGTGGGAAGACTGTTTCACACCTCTGCCCACCTCCCCAGACCTCTTCCCCCTCCAGACTCTCCATCCATGACGCCCTCTCACCTACTGAGGGACCAGTAGGATCCGGTGAACTCCTGGGACTGTCTGTCCAGCACACGCACACCTGGTCCACTCTGTAAGCACCAACTCCTGTTCTTATTGCCCCCCTTCCTCCCCATCAGTGAGGGGGTTCAGCCACGGGGATGAGCTGAGACTGACTCTAGACAGGTGAGATCTGCAGCAGTATTTTAGTCCAAATTCTCATAGCGGGGGAGGACACGGCTGCCATGAGGGAGCACACGGGAGTTGCACAGGGAAGACAGCTTACAAGCACAGCGTATGGGGCGCAGGCTCTGCAGTAGCAAGGGGTGAGGGTGCCCTGGTTACTGAACTGTAAGATCCAAGAAAGCAGGAGTTTCCTTTTGCCAATCGCAGTAGCTCCAGTTCTTAGAACAAAGCCTGACACATGCATTGCTCAATAAATGTTTGTTGAATGGATAAATGATTGAAGGACCAGGCCAGAAATAAGACCATTCCCCTTTTTATATATTGTGCCAACGTCCCAAGGAAGATGGGTCAGGCCCACAACTACAGAAGGATATATGTGACATTGATTGCCACGTTGGACAGACACAGTTCTATCTTGTTAATGGAAACAGGAAGAATTTTTTAACAGCCCTTTAAAAAGGGCTTCAAGGAGAATGCGATATCAAAACCTGGCTTTCAAGGGTGCGTATGCCTTTGATTAGGGAAGGCGGGCAGTAAGAAGATTGACAGGAGAAAAAGCCAAAAGGAGGGAAGTCCCTGGGTACGGAGGGGGAGACGCGTGGCTCCCTGAGCTTCTGTACAAACTTGATGGAGGAAGAGACCTCTGAATGTGGGGCTGGGCGCAGCCTATCCAAGCTGAACTGGAATTGAAAGTCGATTGTTAACATCATAGCCTACATTGGAGCAATGAGCTAAGGATTTGGGCTGTGGGGTGCGGGGAAGTGCAGTGCAGACAGAGCTGGTGGGAGGGCATCCAGGCACAGGGGAATCCCAGGCGCTGGGAGATGATCTGACACTAGTATGGTGGAGGGCAGAGGGTGGCTGGGTCTGGCAGGGCATCATGGGGAAGATGGGAGGAAGAGGGGGCCTTTCCGGGATAAGCCCCATGACTGGCAACCTCGGGTCTAGATTATCCCATGGGGACATCTTGCTCTGAATTTACCGGTAAACTAAAGGCGTGGATAGGTTTGTAGCCTTATGTGCTTCACTACCGCTAATGCCATCCACTGGTCTCTGTCTCCCTTTATGTATTTATTCATTTTTCATTTGAGACACTATGAAGTTTGCCTTTGTGTGCGCTGTGTGTCTGGGTCGTGACAGGCCAACATCATGGCCCATGACAATGTCCTTTTGAACTAAGAACTAAGATGGAATGCCTCCCTCCCTCCCTCCTTCCTTCCCCCCCTATATCTCTCCTTCCTTCCTTCCTTCCTTCCTTCCTTCCTTCCTTCCTTCCTTCCTATCTTCCTTTTTGCGATTGAACCCAGAGACATTGTACCTCCAAGTTACACCCCCGTGCCTTTTTATTTTTATATATTTTTTAAACAGGGTGTCACTAGGTTGCTGAGAATCTCATTACATTGCTGAGACTGGCCTTGAACCTGTGATCCTCCTGTCTCAGCCTCCCAAGTACTGGGATTACAGGCATGCACCAACATGCCTGGCTCAAGATGGGCTCTTTATACAATAAATTAGTGAGAAATAGTAATTATATGGCATTAGCACCATGTCCCTAAATTTGCAGCTTGACGAACATTAAGTATGCTGCAACTGGAATCATGTGCACAGTTATTAATGTGTTGGCCCTTGCTTTTCTCCCAGGACGGCCAGTCTTTTAGGGTCTTTTAGGGTGAAAGTTCAGTAAGATGTCTTGATGATGAGGACTGTCCCCACTGTGTAGGAGAGACTCACATGGGGTGGAAAGTGTCCCTCCCTGGTGCAGCGAGGACAGCTGTGGTTGGAGGCAATCTGTGTTCAATTATGGCAAAATGTTAAATTAGCTGAAAGAGAGTTTTTCTGGTCACTTGAGTTTGCCTTTTGGACTTCATTAATCATGCGATCATTAGATCACTTCCATTAACCCCTTCTAGCCAGTCCCCACGTCCTCAGCTTTCTCCTCTGTGCTGTTCCTCATTTAGGTTTTTCTAAGCAAATGGCCCCAGGCCATGGTAGAGAATCCAACACACTCTTGTTTCTGGCTCGGTGCTGGTGTTGAAAGAGCTGGTGGACCGAACATCTGCTCTGTGCCTGGCTTATAAGATCTCCAGTCCTGATTTCTAGGCATACTTCACTACTCTTTTGTAATCTACTAGTGTTTTTTATTTTATTGTATTTTATTTGGTCTGTGGTCATATCACCCTGCATAACCCAATCTCATCATAATTTACTAGGGAACATTCTGTTTGTATTTGGGATCTGAATCTTTTTATTTCCACAATCTAGAAACACCTCTCTTATAAAATAATGATGTGATCATTTTAAGGTAACAATGTCTCATTCCAAGCAACATCTGTTTTCTACTTGGGTTCATTTGTGTTTTGGTGGTTATATAAATTTAATATTATTTTACATTTTATCACATTTTTCCCCTTTTTTTGTGGTATTGGGGATTGAACCCAGGGGTCTTCTACTGCTGAGCTACACCTCCAGCCCTATTTCATTTTTCATTTGGAAACAGGGTCTTACTAAGTTGCGGAGGGCCTCACTGAGTTGCTGAGGCTGGCTTCGAACCTGTGATCCTCCTGTCTCAGCCTCCCAAGTACTGGAATTACAGGTGCGTGCCATCACACCTGGCTTATAACATCTTCTAAAGACACTGTTTAGAATATATATGTTGTTTAGAATTTATACACACGTGTGTGTGTGTGGTGGGGAGGTACTGGGGATTGAACCCAGGGGCATTCTACTTCTGAGCTACACCCGAGCCCTATTTTATTTTTTACTTTGAAACAGGGTCTCACTGTGTTGCTAAGGGCCTCCCTCAATTGTTGAGGATGGCTTTGAACCTGTGATCCTCCTGTCTTAGCCTCCCCAGTACTGGGATCTTAGGTGTGCACCCCCACATAAGACTAGAATAAAAGCCCCACTTCCACCCAAGCCCGGAGGGTTCAGGGAAGAGGCAGCAACAGTAGATTTAGAATTTATTTCAATGTATTTCTAAACCTACCACAAACTTTGGTTATTTCAAGAGCCAGTGGTTCTGCTCATGTTTAAGTGTGGGACAAATGTCTTACGCGATTTGTCATATTTTTTAGAGGCAATGCATCCCGTGTGGGGGTGCGTCCACGTGAGTCCTTTCTCCATGGCGGGGCCTGGGGAGCTTCCGTCCCTGGGAGGTTTGGGAAGCGACGAACCTGCCGCCTTCCATTCCTTCACCTTCTTCCCTCTCCTGTAAATGATGACAAATTGCCTCGCTGTAAATTTGAAAGTCCCTAAATGGCAATTTTGTCAAAGCCTTTAGAACAAAATGCTTACTCGAAGAGATTTTCAAGTCTTGGGAGACAGGGTGGCGGGAGAGGGCCTAATTATTATGCATCATGACATAATGCATTATGCATCGCACTTGCTTGGCTGCTTTTTAAACACTCCGTATGGATGATGAATCTAATTTAAATGGACAAACAGGGCACTCTCCTGCACATTCCGCCCGTGATGTCACACACTTCCTGCAGGGAACCTCGTGGTCACCGCCTCCCTGGGAAGCCCCCCAAACATGCAAATTTTAATAAGACACTTTAATAATTAGCTTAGAGATAATTGTCAGTCAAGGGAAAATAACCTTTTATCCTAGGTGCTTTGAAAGCGGCGTGTTCCAGAGAAGAAACCGTGATCTGTTTTGCACTCTACTTGCTTCTCTTTCCTCCTGAAGTTTATAAGGAATAAAATACTACAAATGGGGAAGAGTGTAAAAAAAAAAGAGAGAAGTGTGGGTGTGGAAGGGGAAGCCAGAGCTGTCAAATTGTTAAGACAAATGGGGCTGAGAGAATCCTAATTAGACCTGAAATTGCTTAGAAACAGGAAGTATGTGTTCCTAATGGTTGGCATCAGGAAAAAAAAAAAATCGACTTTACTACATATCTTTAAGGAAGGGTAACCTGTTATTTGGCCGTCCGAGATTTCAATCCTTGCCTATTGAAGAGGTGAATGTAGTGATTTCTGAATGCTGGGAAATTCACCTCCGAGGTACAGCCCCAGCGACAGAGCAGGGGAAAAGGGAGCAGAGCTAGAAGCTACCTGTAGAGTTTTGTTCCTAATTTTCTCCTCCTGGATGCCTTATAGTTAAAACCCGGGAAACCCAAGTGTTCAACCCTTCAGAAATGTCATTCGGGCAGCTGAAGAATAAATATGGCGTGTATTCTTGAGATGGAAAAGAAAATAGGTTTGTTGTAAAGACAATCCTGTGGTGTTGCTTTAATATGATGAAATGCAGTTCCTTGGGCTGGGATTTTGCTTCTGGGGAGGACATGAGGATCTTTGATACAGATGTGACCAGGTCCTTTCTTCCTGTTATGGCCCCTCTTTCATGGGGATGATCAGTCACCTCCTTTCTCATTGTGGGGCAGAAAGGGCCTCCACCATCCTCAGTCCTCTAACTCATCATCACAAGGTCCAGGACAGAACCAACGACACTCCATGACCTTTTTTTGAGTCTTTGCCCAAGCTTCAAATCACATTACTCCTCTTTCCACAGCACTCAGCTTTCCATTTACTTAAAAATCACATTTAACGCAAGATCCCCACCCTTTAATCTGACTTCTTCTCTTTTCTGTTTTGACGTTGTTTCCATGGTAGATTGGAAGGAGTGATAGACTGAGATCGGGCGTGGTGGTTTCTATTTCTGGTGGCATCTCTGACTTTGGGATGTCCTGGGACCTCTGCCAGGTTGCGTCATCCGGGGTCACAGCAATGCTGGCACACGTGTCAAGGATGGCCACACTCTGCTGAGCACTTCCCAGGCGCCAAGCACTGTACCAAGACCTTCGTCACACTTAGTTCTCATAGCAGCCCACTCTGCATCTACAGATGAGCAAACCGAGACTTAGGAAGGTTGAAAACTTGCTGGCGGCCACTGGAGGTGGATGCTCAGTTGACCACCTATAGTCTAACTTCAGGGCCAAATCCCTACAGTGTAGGGAAATCTCCAATTACGTCTACCCCCTGAGGTTATTGTAAACCTCAAATCAAATGATCACATGCAAACGAAAATATCCTGAAAAAAAGGAACCACCCTGGGTATTTGTCACCTTGTCTTTATTACCAGATTTTACTTGGGAAGTAAACATAATCGTAGCTGCCCTAGAAGACGCTGGTGTCATTACATGGAAGAGATTTGATTAGTGTTGGAAACACTGGCTTCTGATTTTCCATGAGAAGTTGGTGTCAGCTTTATCCTGAGAGTAAAGGGACACATTTGCGCACATTCATGGAATGGCTCTCACGTATCTGGGAGGGAGCAGCCTGCCTTGGGAGCGTCCTCTGTGTTGGCGCAGGTTGTGCCCCCAAAGGAGCCTGCTGGCGGAAGCAGATGAGCTTCATTTAGGGGAAACAGCCTTCTCTTGTGGGGGTCTGTTCATTCCTATTTGTTCTGAGAAAATGACCAAGCGGCAGGCTTCTCATGGTGGGCAGACACAGTGAAATTGAGGCTACTTGCTTTTTTCTTCATAACAAGAAACACAACGGCGGTCACCCGAAGGTTGAGTCTGGGAGGGTCTGTTCTCCAGCCAGTCCCTAAACTCTCAGCTCTCACTGCCTGCCCCCACTTTCCTTCAGGAGCACATCGAATCATGCGAGAAGATTCCATACGGGTCTCTCCTCAAGTGATGATTTCCATTTGTGTTGATTTCGAACTCCTAAATGTGGTCAAATTTTCACATTTCAAATGTCTCACACATTGCTGTCCTTTATGAATGAGGATATGAGATCACTAGGCCTCCACAGCAACTTCCTTTGTCATTCAACAGGTGAAGGTGGGTATGTGAAGCTCCTGGCCTTTCAGTTAGCTGAGGGACCTGCTGTGACATGGGTCACCTTGTTGCCTGTGGTGGATGGTTTGGGTTTTTTAATTTCTACCCGTACAACTGCCAGCTAACTAACTAACTTACTTACTTCCTCCTCCTTCTCCTCCTCTTCCTCTTCTTCTACTTCTTCCCTCCCTCCCCTTCCTTCCTTCCTTCCTTCCTTCCTTCCTTCCTTCCTTCCTCCCTCCCTCCCTCCCTCCCTCCCTCCCTCCTGTCTGTCCGTCTGTCCTTCCTTTCCATACTGGGGACTGATCCCAGGGATATTCTACCTCTGAGCTACACCCCTGGCCCTTTTTATTTTTTGAAACAGGGTTTTTCTAACCTGCCCAGGGTCTCATTAAGTTGCTGAGGCTGGTCTTGAACCTGCGATCCTCCTGTCTCAGCCCCCAAGTACTGCAATTACAGGCATGTGCCACAGAGCATGGCTAAGGTGTGGTTCTAAGTCAATCGTCTGTACAGGTCAACCTCTTGTCCTCTTTTTCACTATGTTCTTAAATCTCTTGACACCAATCACCTGCTTATTTGTCAATGTGGCTCCTACACCTTTGGCACCAACACAAAAGAGGTAGACAGCTCTCTCTATCCACATCTTCATCCAAGCAGCAAAAACTACTTTCAGATGTAACTGAGAGGAAGTGGTACTTCTTTTCTTGTAGCATATATTTTGTTTAACCCTTCCCCCCCGCTGCCCCAGAGAGATTGGTTTCAACACTGCTTGCTTTGGGCCTTTCTCTGCTGTGCTAAGGCAATGGGTTTCCATGCAGATTAGTCTCAAGATTTCAATGATCACACCATTAAGCCTTTAAAATTTTATTTATTTACTTACTTACTTACTTTATTTATTTTTTTATTTTATTGTGGGGCATACTGGGGCTAGAACCCAGGGGCATTCTACCTCTGAACTACATCCCCAGCCCTAATTTATTTTTTTTATTTTGAAACAGGGTCTCATTAAGTGGCTGAGGGAGCTTTCTAAGTTGCTGAGGCTGGCCTCAAACCTGAGATCCTTCTGTCTCAGCCTCCCAAGTACTGGGATTACAGCTGTGTGCCACCATGTCCAGCTAAGAATTTTAGCTTGGGGTTAAACATTGGAAAAGTTTTCTTGAAGGGTTACAACAGGTGCGAGGGGAAGCACGCATGGCTGGGGTCTGCACGGTTCTGTACTTCTCCCCGTGCAGGAGCATCACAGGGACGGCATCCCGAGCCCTTGATGGCAGACGCACAGAACGCCATGTCTGAGCATGCTCCAGTTCCATCTTGGTCACATGTGATTGTGTTAGCATCTTTGCTTTCTGCATCCTCCTGGGAATTATGTGGCCTCTTGGCTACAGCAGTATTTTGCAACCAAGACTGGGAAGTTGCAAGTTTGATCTGGCCCATCCATAAAAGAAGGGAGGTGTTGAGAGGGGGTGAGACTTGGCTTTATTCTTTTTTTCATTATTTATTTTGAAACAGGGTCTCACTAAGTTGCAGAGGGCCTCACTAAGTAGCTGAGGCTGGCCACGAACCTGGATTCTCCGGTCTCAACCTCCCAAGTACTAGGATTACAAGCATGTGCCACCACACCCGGCTGACTTGGCTTTATTCCAGCTGCAGCAGGCTGAAATAGGAGCCTAGACCTCCAGTACCCAGTAGCGGCCAGCCGAGTACAATAGTGCTCCACAAGAGACTTCTGCAAGGGGCTTCCCTGCAAGGGGCAGTCCCTGCAATATATTGCTATATTTGGTTTATATTGCAGGCCATACCTGCAATATATACCAAAGCAGAACAGAGGTGGCATCTTGCCAGGGCCCAGGGTTAACAAAGGTGGCATTGCGCCAGAGCCCAGAGTTGGGGCAACATGGAATCTCCAAGGACATGCTTAGTTACTTTTCATATAACAGTGGCATTTTGCAGAAAGGGAGGTGAGGGAGCCTAACTAGCACTATGCTCCCATGGTCTCCACAAGCAGTGGCTGTCACCGGTGCCTGTGACCACTGGAAAATTGCAAGTGACCAAAAGAGTCAGCGACCTGGGTCTGCCTCGTAGTCCTGTCTGAGTGTGCCACAGCTATTCTATGTAATGGCAACATGTTTGGCTTGACCATTGTCTTTAGGTAAAAAGAGACATGGGTTTGAATTCAATGGACTCATCCTCTGTCTCTTGTGGAATGCAGTGACGTTCCCTTTGTGTTGTTCTGAGTCGTCAAATCGATTATACTCGTTAGTATATTTTAGGCTGCATTTTCACGTAAATGAGGTATTTCTTGCTCTCCTCACTTTCTACTATCTTATCTCTCTCCTTACACGTCACAGCCAGATTTCTCTGAATACATGTTTTCTCTCATTCCAAGACCCCGCCTTGTACTTACTCAACACCCAGCCAGTCGGCTGCAGCCTCTCCATTCCCGTCACTAAGGCAGTCTGGTCCAGGGTCACCCATCACCCGCGACTTCCACATGGCCACGTTCAGCTGGCAGTCTTCAATCCTCACTGCAGATCTCAACACCTGTGAGGGTGGCCATGCCTTCCTTATTCAAACTTCTCCCCTTTGGCTTCCAACTTCAAACATCCGCCTGCTTTCTCCCATTTTTCTAGTTTCTATCTTAATCTTCTTTGCCAGGTCACACATGACCTTTAGAGTTAGCATTCCGTAAAGCCCAGCCCCGGGCTCTCCTCTGTCTTCATTCTACACCATTTTCCAGGATGACAAATGTGTGGCCATAACTAGCCATTTTTAGCCCTTTGTTGAGCTGCAGGCCTGTGCACTCAATTGTGTAGACAGAACCACTGGGAACTCTCAAAATCAGCTCTAAAGCTAGTGGTCCTGACCCAGGCTCCATCTTCTCCCTCTGTGCCCCACAGAGTGCCATACTGCTAGGAAGTCAGTGAAAATTGTTCACACACATCCAAGAAGAGTGTGCTGGAGGCGGAAGGGAATCCGGTGTCATGGCGCCCTGGTGTGATAGCCACGGTGCAGGAGCAATGGTCGTGGGGTCAGAGGGTGTTGCCAGGGTAACAGATGGGCTTTGGGGCTGCAGACCTGAGCGCTGGGTCATCTGGGAAGACTTCTTTCAGACGCTCAGGTGTGATGGTGCATCTTTGACCCGAGCACTTCAGGGGTAGTGAAACGTATTCTTGTTCAGAGTGGCAATTTGAGACGAGGTTGTTTGTGAGGTTAGAAGGGGGATTTCTGGCCATCACTTGGTTGTTAGGTTATTCTAGTACTGTGACCTGCTCTTCCTAGGTTGTTTCCTCCTACCTAAAGAAAACTTCACTCTCCATCGGTTTAACAACATCTCTCGTGTAAAACTCAAAGCCTTTTCCTGATGTGTTGTTGTTCTCCTTACAAGTAGATGCTTCTACTCTCCAGTACCTGGAGGCTGGGGGATGAAGAAGGAATATTCTATTCTCTTTGAGCACCAAGACCTCAAATGGACAGCATAGCGATTTCAAATTACAGTGGAGAGTGAAGACTGTGGAAAGGGCCAAGCAGGAAGTAAAGTGGGGCTAACGTGGTCCCAGGGGCCTATCCACATGGGATGCTGTGAGTCTTCTTCCAGAAGTCTGCTCAGCCTGGCTCCGACCTGGGGGAGGTTTTATGGTAGATAGACTTCACGAGAAACCAACTTGAGAAAGTAAGGTCAGGCTTGGGAAGTGACCCAAAGCTGGGCTGGCCGCCCACTGGGTCTCCAGGTTGCATACAATGTTTAGCCCTCCTCTTTCTGGGTGCCCAATTTGTTCCTTCTCTGTAGACCACCTCTTTCTGCTGTTCATCTTGGGCCACCAGCTCTGCTACTCTGGGCCCCCTTTCTAGTTCCTGGAGGGAAGGATCTGACCCCACCTGGTCCTATCTGGGGGTGACTTTGAGACCTCTTTATAATGTTCTCTTTCTTCATGATTCATGTTGGCAAATTTTGGGAATAATAAGCCAATTCAAAGTCAGAAAACATTATTAGGCATCTGGTAGGTATGAGACACTTAACCCAGTGAAGTCAGGATCCATTCTTGGCAGGTAAAAGTTTAAAAGAGAAATAGTCATTTGAAGTAACAGCTCTTTGAAAGGCAGGGCCACAGATACTAATTTGGGGGTTCAGGTTAGTACAGAAGACTCTGGAAAAGTCAGGCTGCCTTTTGAACATCACGTGGAAGCTTTCTCTCTCTGCTGGACTCTGCTGCTGTGGTATGGAGGGAGGGGATGATATCAGTCCCCCTCCTTTCTGGCAGATGCCCCTGGGGGCATTGGACACCATGTCGAAGGACACAGGGAGTCCCTTCCTTTCATGTCATGCAATGTGCCAGGACCTCTGTTAATGTGACTTGAGGAAATGTTCCTCCCTGGGGCTGGGCAGCCTAGCTGAGAACTTCCTACATGATTATGTCTCCAGCCATGGTCTGTCATCATCTCAAACCCACAGCTACCCCAAGTAGAAGATTTTATTATTAGCCTAGTTGTGCAAGCAAGAAAACAGAGGTCCAGGGAGGTTACAACAGAGCTGATGGGGCCAGGATCCAACCCAGCTCTGTCTCATGTCTAAGCCTGACCATTCTACCTAGCCTCCTGATATTCCCTATTCACCAGTCAGCATCAGCAGTAGACTGGGGGCCTCCTGGGCTGAGGAGAACATCCGGTAAGTTCATCTCTTTCTGTGTAGACAGCAAATCTTTAGAGAAACCTTCCTTGGAGGGAGTATTCATGCCCTGCAGACACCCACAGCATCCCTCCTGCAGGGGCCCTGGTACACCCTTCTGTCTGTTCAGGAACTGTCAACGGTGCGGAGAGCAGGTTTTGCTCAGGACGGAGGCTGTGTTGGTCAATGCTGTTCCTCAAGGAGATGCACAGTGACATTAAACTGAAGTATAAAGCAGCTCCTGCTGTCCTATCTGACACATACTCAGCTGCGCAGGCCCTAACCATTCAGTTTTAGTGGAAGAGCCTATGGCCTCTGGCATCACAGTATGGCTCTGTCGCAGCACTGTGTTCTGACCCCACATTGGGCGGCAGCACCCCATGCACTCTTGATGTTTGTTCCCCAAAGACTGACTTGCTGGGCCCTTAGCTCAAGATCATGTCTTTCTCATACCCATGCCATAGCAATTCTTCTAGATTCTATATTCAAGCCTCTTGTAATAGCCATCTGGAGGATGGTTTTGCTGAACCTTTTTTGGCAGTACTGAGGATTGAACCCAGGGGCATTGTACCTCCGGGCTACACCCCCAGCCCTATTTTTTAATCTTTATTTTGAAACAGGGTCTCACTAAATTGCAGAGGGCCTCACTAAGTAGCTGAGGCTGGCCGCGAACCCGGATTCTCCAGTCTCAGCCTCCCAAGTATTGGGATTACAAGCGTGCGAGACCAAACCCGGCTTGAACCTTTCTTTATAGCATTATTTTGATGTCCTGAAAAATGCCCTTTCCGCCTTCCCTGGAGTTCAGTTCAGTAATTATTGAATGACCATGATAGGGAAGGGGCTCTGCTGTGACTATACAAAGAAGAACATGACAGTTACAAGACCATGGAGTCTCACAGGGGACACAGAGTACACCCAGGACTCTCATCCCAGGGCAGGCAGGGGCTGTGCTGGGCATCACAAAGCTCAATTAGCCACTTACCTACTTTTTAATTTTATCTTCATAATTTTAACATCTCCATTGATGTACGCTTCACATAGCATATGATTCACTTGCTTCAAGTGTACAATTCACTGGTTTGTACTAAGTTGATGGTTACATGACTGTTGACACAATCCACTTTTAGAACTTCCCCAAGAAATATCCCTCCTACCTATTTGCAATCAATCCTGACCCTCCTCTCAATTCCCAGCCTGCCGCAAGCCACAACTCTCTGATTTCTAGATTGGCCTTTTCGGTATATTTCATAGAAACTAAATCATGTAACATGGAGTCTATCGTGACTGGCTTCTTTCACTTAACGTCATAGTTTTGAGGTTCACCTGTATTGTGGGATGTATCAGTGCTTAATTCTTTTTTATTATCAAATAGTCTTTCAACACTTGGATGTACCATGCTTTGGTTATTCATTCTGCAGTTGGTGGACACTTGGATCTTTTGTAAATTTTGACCACTATGAATAATGTTGCCATGGGCATTCATGTGTAAGTTTTTAGGTGGACATACATTTTCATGTCTCTTGGGTATATTCCTAGGAGTCGAGTTGCTAGGTTATATGGTAAAGTTATGTTTAGCTTTTTAAGAAATTGCCAAACTATTTTCCAAAATGGGTGCACCATTATACATGCCCACTAGCCATATTTGGGTACAAAAAAGGCTTTTCCAACCCCCTCCTTTTCTTCCTCTCTCCCTCTTTCCCCTTTTCTTCCTCATCTGTCCAAGTTGGAGTTCATACCGATATATTCCATACATACGTGTCTTTATGTTCTGGTATCTATACATTCCAGTAATTATAACTCACCCCAAACACTACGAGGCCCAATGGTAATAGAAGCACAAATATGTCACCTTTGTAGGTGATGGGTCCTGGAGGAGGATCAGGAGAGGGGAGGACTGCGGCCTGAGATCAGGTACTGGGGGTGTTATGGGGAAAGAAAAATACCTCATGAGCGATCAGACCCTGCATCATGGCCCTTTCAAGTTCAATCGGGGTTTGCAATTTGCTTTAACAGACTTGTAGTCACCTGCATGGACTGCTCTACTCGTCCTCCCTGGGCATCTCCTCAGGCTCATTGCAGGCAGTGAGGGTGGCATCTGTGTGCTCTCCTGGCAGAGTAGTGCTCTCATTTCGCTGCCTTCTGGGCAAAGAGAGGAGGTGAAGAGAGCGTCAAAGGCGTCATTGGCATTTGCAAAGCCAAAGCCGGTGATCCGTGATCGCATCTGCATCTACCATATGGCACATGCTCCAGAATTGTTTTTAAAAGCATATGAGTCCTCAGCTGTGCAGCACTTATTGAGGGCTTAGGAAAAGAAAACGGAATGTAAGAGTGAATGTTCCTTTTCCTTTTAATAACCAACTGATCTGATTTATCTTTAATTTAGTTCTTCCAAAGAAAATCACAGTTTGTTATTATTGTAAAATACCAGCAAAATCCTACCAAATTGCTGCTCTAAGTAGAGGGCTTGTATAGGTTGTGCCTCATGTCTGGTTGTTAGGTGTCATAGGTTGAATGATGCCACCACATCCCCTGGATGTCCATGTTCCATCCTCAGATCCAGGGAATGGTGCCTTGTATGACAAAAGAGAATTTGCAGATGTATTTAAAGTCAGGACCTCAACATGGAGAGATTATTCTGTATTATCTGTTAGGCGCAATGTGACTGCAGGGATTCTTGGTTTTTTTTTTTTTTTTGCGGTACCAGGGATTGAACCCAGGGGCATTCTACCTCTGCGCTACACCCCCCAGCCCTATTTTTTTATCCTTTATTTTGAAACCGGGTCTCATGAAGTTGTGGAGGGCCTCACTAAGTAGAGAGAGAGAGAGAGAGAGAGAGAGAGAGAGAGAGAGAGAGCTGAGGCTGGCCGCGAACCCAGATCCTCCGGTCTCCGCCTCCCAAAGTACTGGGATTACAAGCATGCGCCACCATGCCCGGTTTAGGGATTCTTAACAGTGGATGACAGAGGATCAGAAAGACAGTTGGTAACGTGATGGTAGAGGGAGGTTGGGGTGATATGATAGAGGGGTCACAAGCCAAGGAATGCAGGTGATTATAGAAGTCAAGGAAACAGAAGGCAAGGAAACAGGTTTTTCCCTAGAGCCTGCACAGTAGAGTGCAGTCTGCTCACATCTTTCCTTTCACCCTGGGAAGCTGAATGTAGATTTTTGGGCCCCCACACTGTGAGAGAAAAAAAATCTGTGTAGTTTTAAGCCAAAATTTGGTTATAGCACCAAAATGAAACTGATACTATAAGGTAATTTACTTTAAAATTTCCCCCCTTGCATTTCTCTGATCAATTATCCTTATAATGTATGTTGATTTTCTCACATGGGGAGTGATACAAGCAATAAACTTGGGTTAGTGAACCAACTCCCATCTCTACCTATTGGCAGCACAAATTCAAAGTGAGTGAGGAGCTACCTTCCAGTCAGAAGCCCCAGCAATCTGGTCTTTCTCCCCCAGCTCACAAAAGAGCCACTAATATTGCAGGCACCAGCTCTGAACTAGAGAAATGGAGTTTTCCGCTTGGTCCAAGTTTTCTCCTTACATATATGCCTTAAACACAGCTGCTGATGTCTGAAAATGTCGGTGTAGGGTAATTTGCCCCAAATATACCAGCTTATTCTTGAAAATAAAACACTTCAATAGGTTAGGCTCTGGTTTTATAGCATTGGGAATAAAACTTTCTCCCTTATTTATGCTAAACTCTTTGGTTAAGTTGTTCTACTTTTAAATCCTTTTTAATTTTTTATAATGTTGATTTTTTTCTAATTGAAAAACAATGTATACAGAACATGTAAAGTTTATAAACACTTGGAACACATAAGCTTAAAGAAAGGAAAACAAATACTTGGGGTTCTACAATGCAGAGAGATGCTCTTAATATTTTGATATGCCTTTTGTCAGATAGTTGTAATTTGGTGCTTGCTTGTATTTTTTTACTGCTTCGTGAATATTTCCCCACATAGGGACATGTTCTTCTATAATATTCTTTTAATGGCAGCATTGTGTATTTTTACATGTATCTTCTGCTAATATTTACTTAGTTAATTCTCTACTGTACATTTAGGTTGTTCCCAGAATTTTATTGCCTGTTCATGGGCTTTGCCCATTTCTTTTCTGGTGTGTTATTTGAGAGAGACATTTGTAAGCTTTCCTCTTCCTCCTCCTCCCTCTTCTCCTCTTCCTTCTCCTTCTCTTCCTCCTATGTTAGAGTTATTAATTTTTAACAGGTATATGCAATTTTTAAAGGCTATTTTTTACCTTTTAATTTTGTTTATGGTGAGGTTTTTGATATGTAAGAATCATTAATTGCAATTTATTTAATTTATAAAAATAAAAACACAAACAAAACACAAAAGAAAACAAAAATCAGTTTCCAATGAAAATGCAAACACTTTGGGTAATTACCCAGCTCCCCACCCCCACCCCGTAGGCTCTTCTCAAACTAATCTAATGAGTGAAAACCAGTTTTGACTGAGGCCATAAAGCATGTTGCACCAACTAAATGACATCGATATAGTATAGGTATCACGGACACTTATGTCACAGAACCATTTAACTTTTCCTTTTTAGGCATGCCTATGGCAATTTTTATTCTTTTTTTTTTTATTTGCAAAACAGCCAACTGCCACTGTAAAATACAAGTGTATTAGGTTATTTCTTTCTTTTTTTTTTTTTTGCGGTACCGGGGATTGAACGCAGGGGCGTTCTACCTCCACACTATGCCCCTGGCCCTATTTTTTTTTTTATACTTTATTTTGAAACCGGATCTCACGAAGTTGCGGAGGGCCTCACTAGGTAGAGAGAGAGAGAGAGAGACAGAGAGAGACAGAGAGAGACAAGGAGAGAGAGAGCGAGAGAGCTGAGGCTGGCCACGAACCCGGATCCTCCAGTCTCTGCCTCCCAAAGTACTGGGATTACAAGCATGCACCACCATGCCCGGCACAATTTTTTTTCTTTACAAATTGACTTTCCTTTTCATTTTGATGGCATAGACCTTCAATCTTAACCATCTTCTCTTTTTAGATCACATGCATTTTTCTTCCCCTTTGTGGAGCAGTGCTATTTTTAACACTTCACTGGCCATTTAATTCATTCTCTATTAAGAACAGTTTTTCCCCCTTAGCATACTTTTTACCCTAAATCTTCTATTGCTAATTTGATAGTTTACTATGTGATCATACCTTTAGGCTAGGCTACATTCAAATATATATGGATGGTATCATGTGAAGCTGTAAATGTGCACACACTTATATTGCCAGCTAAATGCCTAAGAAAAGTGATTTCCATCTAATGAAGGATTTTTTTTTGCAACAAATAAAAATAAAATCCTTAGTACTTGGCTTCCATTCTCCATGCTTTAGTAATGTGCCCACTATTAGCTACTTAACTAATAAATTAGAAAAAAACAGATCTTTTCACTTGTATTAAAAATTGATGTAAAAAAGGTGATATCTTTCTAACAAGGTAGAAGAAATCGGAGCATAAGTAAGCTCTGGGCTTCTAGAATTTCCTCATTCAGCTCTTTCTCTGCTTATGTTCCAAACAATTGCATGAAAGCAATCCCAAACAAATGTTTATAGTGGCTGCACTCCGAAATACTGATAATGAATTCTACATAACAAGCACTCTTTCCCCCGGCTGTTTGCATTTAAAGTATACATTTTGCAGTAATTTTGATGACTTCATTTTGAAGTGGTTCTTAACAGACATTTTGGAAATGTCTCATGTCATGAATTTATTCATAAACCAGCCTGTCAAAAGCCTCAGTGCTCACTGAGAAGAACGTGTCTCCCAGGCGTGGGTGGTGGTTTTACCTGCATCACCCGCCATCTTGAAAAATGATCACCCATCTCTGTTACTTCTTTGATGTTCTGGCTCATTGCCATTGAGTTGTAAGACTGTGCAGAGAAGAGACCATGACACTGAGTTCCCTGATATGCAGAACCTCTTAAGTGCTGTATTGCTCTCCCAATTATGATGATAACTTGTATTTGGGAAGCTGTGCTGTTTACTACTATGGCTAATGGTCAACACTACTCTTCAAAAGGGTCAAAAAACAATAATGGCACATTGGAACAGGAGAGTAGAGATAATCACAATGTATCATTTTTTTCAAATGCTAGTAGCCCCTAATGAGAACTAATATGCCCTAATATTTATTTTTTCAATAAACAAACCCTCGAGTTGTGAACAAGTGGTTACCTTATTCACCAATAAGGTGTCAGCTGCCCAAGTGAGGGTATTATTTGGTGGCTGGAGAAAGTACTAAAATGTTTTCATATAATATCATGGTATTTATGACACATGGTTCCTATCCTTCTGATCTCTAAGAGGTGAGGAAAATAAGTGTATGCTCTTGCCTCTCCATTCTGGAAATTAGACTAGGAAGTGGATGGTCTTTCCACTCCCAGTTCATGGCTCTTGGTTCTCGCCTACTCAGGAGGCATGTGTCCACAATACTGGGTTAAATCAGCCCTTATCAGATGTTAGTATGAATATGCATCCCTCAAGATTTACCTAAAATGCAGATTCTGGGGTTGGAGATAGATTCTACATTTCTAACCAACTGCCAAGGGATGCTGGGACTGTTGCTTGTCCATGGACCACATTTTAAGTGGCATGCTGATGCTGATTCCAGCTTATAGGACGGAGGATGCAGAGCCCAACCTAGGTAGATGTAGGACCTCTTCTAATAATTGGGCATGTGCTTAATGAGGCAGAAGAATGTAAAGGGTCAAAGTGCAGACTCTGAGTGTGAATCCTGGTGCTTACTATTGTAAATTTTGTGTAATACGAACCCGGCTGCCCGTAGTGGATGACAACAAAGATTTATTCTACCCTCATATATGTGTTGCATTGAGCGTCAGCCACAGCTCTGCTCATTCTGGAATCCAGTTCTGCAGACAGCCTTAGCTAGGACATGCCATTTTCCCTACATTTGTTGGGAACCTGTAATGGCTCTTAACATTTCTGCTCAGATCTGCATCTATCACATCTGCTCACATGCTATTGGCCAGAGCAAGTCACATGGCCACACTTGAGGTCGGTGGGGCAGAGAAGTAGACTTATGCACACCACAGGTGGGGATAATCACCCCCTATGGGAAAGGGAGTGAAGAGATGGGAAAAAAGCATAATTTTCCACAACAGCTCAGCAATTATGAGCTCCTTTATTTCACTGGACTGTGTAGAGGGTTGAGTGAGCTGAAATGAGTAACATGTAGTATCTGACACACAGGAGGGGCTCAAGAAATGTCTTTAATCATAATTGTTATTTTGTTCTTACTCCGCCCCCCTGATCCTTATTGCACACTTTCTGCATCTTTGAGGTTGAGGAAAACACCACTTCCTGACTTTTATGATACATGAAACACCCTGAGGCCCACTAAGTAGCACACAATCACATCATCCAAGGTCATATGCTCAATCGCAAGCTCATCTGCAGCTCTAGCTGGCCGGATTGCCATATAATCAGTTACTTCCAAGTAATTTTAGCCAAAGGCTTTGTCTTTCTGCCCATTGTCTTTTCTGAGTTTTTTTACTTGATTTTCAGATCACTTGATTTCTTTGTCTGGTCTCTGTGTTTCTACATTATGCCCTGTTCTTTGATCATTTATTCTACTGACATTTATTGAGTATCCAGCATATGCCAGCTGTTGAATAAGGTACAAAGATACATTTAAAGTGCGGTCACTGCTGAATGAAGGTTTATGAGTGCCCGTTACATATGAGCCTGCATTAGTTACCAACTGTTGACCATGCAGTGATGGATGCGGTGCAGAGTCAGGATGCAGCCCGAGTGAATGGGAGTCTCAGAATCTTAATCCTGTTTAGGGAATCATTATAGGAATCATGGGCTTGTGAGTGGGGCGAGTATCTGACCTAGGCTATAGGGAAAGTTGAGGGTAGTGTGTGCAGTTTGCAGGAATGGCTGACAATCAGGTCCTTGGTGGAGTAGGAGATTATAGAGCCAGAGTGTGATGGGGCAGATGGGGTGTAGATATATGTGTTTGCAGGAGAGGAAAGTAACCAATGACTGCAAAGCTCTGGAGATGATCATGGTGCAATGATGGGTAAGAGAAATTGTGAAAGGGCAAATCATGTGGGTGAAGAAGGAGGTGACACATTCCACTGGGAGCCGGGGTTTGTGTTGCAAATGGAACACCAAGGTTGTAAATGGGACACTATTCAAAAAAGGGTCCAGATTATTTATAAATTAACTATTCAGACCAACTAGTTGAGGACCCATTACATGATATGTATTACAGATATGTAACTTGACTGTAAGAATCTTAACATCTAAAAAGAAGAGTATAGACCAAGAGAGGCAGTCACTAAATACTAAAGGATGTTAATGTTAATGCAGTGGTCCATCTTACCAGGGGAATATTTTTTTTTTCAGTGTGACTAAGAATAGGCATGGTCTATTTATGACACTCTTGTTTCTGGAGCAGTGTGTTGCAAAACAGAGCCGATGCGTTAAATTTAACTGTGATTTAAACTGATGTTGCCTGAGTCTCCAGAGACCAATGAAACACAAGTGGGGTGGAAAAAGCAGCCACTCCTATTGTTGCTTAATGATAGAAAAGATCTGAAAATCAAACGCATTGGGTTAGCCTCGCTGTGCAGCAAGGAGAAAAACGAATTAATTATAAATAAGATGAATAAATAATTTAAATATATCACTTATTGCCTCTTTATTACTCAACATTTGAAAAATTATTCCAATTAGAAACTTAAACTCAGTTTGATAGACGAAGAGTGTGCTGCTCAAGATAAATGGAAGTCCCTTTGTGATATAAAAATTTGATTTTGCAGTATGAGCTCTATTAAAAAGAAATTAATAATCTCCAGGAAAAAAAAGAGGTAGCACCAAGAAAGGTCGGCTTTTCCCCATAGAACGTTGCTTATTTTAAGAAGAAAAATTGATATTCTTATTATGCAGATAATCCAAAAAAAATCAAACCACAAAATACTAACCACCAATCCCATACAAAAAATCCAATAACTGTTTGCATCTCTGGATTTTGTACTAAAATCATATAATGGGTGTGCTGTGTATATTTCACTTGATTTAATTTTTTCTATGCCCAAGGAAATGCTTCATTCTCTCTTTTTGTTTGTTGGTTTCATTAAGAAAAGAGCAGAACAATTTCCCATTTGTTATACCTGCAAGGTCAGGATTCACCTGGCTGAGGCACCTAATCCAAGTCAAGAGCGTCCTGGACGGTTGGTGAGAGTCCTGTGTTTCCATGTCTAGGGTTGTAAGATGCTCTCTTTCTTGTCCCTAGTCATTAGACATGGCTAACTGTTGACAGCATGACCCTTCATATGTCCAGCCTAAGCCTCAGCATCTTTCTTATCACAGAGCTCCAGGCAGCCACCACAAGTCGATCAGAATAGTCAGGTGGTGTGGAACCTACATACCATCTCTCCCAAGACCTGGGGGCCTAAGAGTGTGGTAACCAGGTGAGCCATCCTTCCATCAGTGTGACAAAACACCCACGATCAACAACATAGAAGGAGGAAAGGGTTATTGTGGCTCCTGGTTTCGTAGGATTCAGTCCATGTTTGCTTGGCTCTCTTTGGGCCCGTGGCAGAGGAAATTGCTTACCTCATGGTGGCCAGGAAGCAAAGGAGAGAGAGAAAAGGATCCAGGTCCTAATATCCCCTTTGAGGGCACGCCCCACAATGACCTAACTTCCTCCGCTAAGCCCCACCTCCTAAATGTTTCCCCACTTCCCAATATCACCCCAGGCTGGCGACTGAGTCTTTTACACATGGGCCTGTAGGAGACACTTCAGACCCGGCTAAGCAGGGATGTCTCATCTGGCATTTGAACAGTTTGCCTGATTTGTTAACTACATGTAAACATCTATCACCTTGTGCTTGATTTCAGGCTACAGGAATGAGTCCTTTGTATTACAAATATGGAAAAAAAAGTTCTGAAGTCAGAGCTTAGTGAAATGAAGTGACACACATATTTTACCTTTTGGACCTAAATCTACATCTGAAGGAATGAAATAGGTGCTAAGAGTCAGCTCCCCCACCCCATCTCATAGCCAATGGAGTGCTCATCACCCACCAGAAAGCAGGCAGGGACAAGACCAATGCTGGCTAGGCTACAAAGACCTGTCCAGGCAGTTTCTACTCAGCACTGAGAGTTGTCAGGAAGTCTAGAACAGAGCTAGAAAGCGGTGGCCCTCTGCCCACAGCCTGGACAGAGGAGTGGAGACCCCACTCGTGTTCTCTCTCTCTCTCTTAGAAATGCAAATTTACTCACTGCAAATCCACCGAATCAGGAACTCTGGGGGTGGATTCCAGCCATCATTTTTTATTATTGGTGCATTGTAATTGTACATCATACTGAGATTCAAAGTGATATACACACAAACAGGACTTGGTGTGTTTTCCTTCAAATCCCACCTTGTGCCCACCCCTCCGCATATAGTTGAGTGAGATTGGAGGAGTGAGTTTGGTAGTGATACCTTTATATTTGGACATAGCATTATTTGAACTGTTTCCTTCATCTCTTCTTCTTTTTCTCTTTCCCAACTCCTCCCCCATTCCCTTCTACTATTCTAGTGGTCTCTCCTCAATCTCCATAATATCTCAAGATTTGAGACTCCCTACTATAGGGCTTTGTCCTCCCTCATTATCAAGCACATATCCCTTCATCTCTTCTGTTACAGACTAAATTGTGCCCCCCCTTAACACACTGAAGCTCTACTCCCAGTGTGATTATATTTGGAGATTGGTCTTTAAAGATGAAATTCAATGAAAATGAGGCTGTAAGGGCAAGCCTTATCCTACATTCTGCCTGATGTCCTTATAAGAAGACAATAGGACATGAACATGGGTAGAGGGATCATATAAAGACACAGGGAGAAGGCACCATCTGCAAGCCAAGGAGAGGCTTCAGGAGGAACCAGCCCTGCTCACACCTTGATCTTGGACTCCAGACTCTAAAACTGTGAAAAGTAAATTCTGTTATTTAAACCTTCCAGTCGCTGGTCCTTCATTACAGCAGCCTCAGAAGACTAGCACATTGTCTCTACTCCTGAAACCCCTAGTGGGTAACATTCCTCCAGGTTGATCTACATGCACAGTGAGCTGCACGAAATGTCTGCAGTTCTGGGCTTGGTGGCACAGGGTTCAGAGGTCAGGACCAAGACAGATTGAGGAGAATCACATTTATTTTTAGCTTTCACTATTAGGTAGCCTCTTAGAAACAGGACAAGAAATCAGCTGGCTGTTTCCCAACTCCAGGAACTAAAATGACATATTTTGACATTTCATTATTCTATTTATTATACAAATAACTGGTGATACTATACTCAAGAGCATATTGTCAGGGTAATGCATGTCATCTCTTCCCCTTCTCCATATATTAGGGCTTCTTGGAAGACAGATACAAATGTACCCCGCCCTCCATCCACCCATGTATATGCTTCTAAAGGCTTTTGCTTCCTCAGCCAATCAGCGTTGAGCATATTTCCATAAAGGTGGTTTCCCTGTGCCCTGAAGCTTCTTGTGTGCCTTCTTGCTACAACAATAAATGAGTGGGCTACTTACTATCTATTTGTTATATGGCCTTTAGATAATTTTACAAATCCTTCTTTATTCGTTGTGCTCTACCTATAGCATCTTTGGTGCTTTATAACACTAGAGATCACATTATCAAATATGTACACACATGTGCACGCATGCACACCCAACACACAGTCACTTTCCCCAAAAGTCAACCAATGCCGATTACCTGTCCAAGTGATTTCATTTAGCAGGATGATGGGAATTTGAGAAAGCTTTAATGGATATCATTTACACATCTTTATCTAATATAGTGTCCTTTAAACTTCAAGCATATAGAAGAATAATGAACTCTGAAAATAATCCCCTTGTAGAGGCCAACACAAGTTGCCGGGACCAGTGTGGGTTTCAAGGTGGACTCTAATCAAGGCTTGTGAAAAAACTTGATAAAGGTGGACATTTACATCCTGGGGAGGGGGTGGTTAGCTAGAGTTTGAGGATCCTTTGAGTTCTGGGTATTGACTTGTGAGCCTCTGGTACTGGGAAGGAATGGGAATCAACCATGCCCATACTGAGTTTTAAAATCCAAGGCTCAACCCTAGTTAGGAAATGTGAACCAGACCTGTGGATGCTGGATGGGCTCAGCTACCATCCAGAGCTTTCTGGATAGTACTTGGCCCAGAGTCCCTAGCACTGTGGCTGGAATGAACTTCATGACAAGAAATAGGGCATAAAAAGCAAACTCCTCCTTCCATGGAGTGTGACATTTTAATTATCTGGGCAGCTTATTGGGACATGAGGAAGCACCTGCTACAATTATGGAATTTTGTCTCAATTATTTACAAAGCCGCACGGCTGCTTAAGTATCTCACCACCACTTTGAGGACACTCAGGTTCTAGAGCAGGTGTGCAGCCCAATTTATCGAACAGCTCAGGTATCATTCTGTGGCTCTCACTTTTTTCTTTAGAGCCAAAGGAATAAGATTTGCATTATTCTCTAGAAGTGTGATCCCTTTTCATATCAGTTGTCTTCTTTTGGCTCTTCCTCCTCCTCTTGAGTGTCTCCATGTTCCTCTGCCATCATTCTCTGTCTTTTTAATGTCTTATCAACCTTTTTCTGCTCTATTAGCATCTTTCAACCTATGGGTGTGCGATATTCTCTAACTATTCCAAAGGACGAGATGAAAGAGATGAAACATTCATGAAGAACCATGCTTTTCCTGGTTCTTCAATAATATATTGCCTTATATTGCCATTGTTTCAAGCTTATTGAGTGCCAACTACCTGTCAGGTAATGACATTAAATATTAATATTTTTCTAGTAGAAATTCTAGACTTAGATTCTGGTTGCTAAGTAGAGAACAATACTTTTGAAGGACACATCTAACACTGTGGCACTGTAACATTGCCGGAATTCACAAACCAGTGTAATAAAAAAGGGCAGTTGCTAAATAAATCTTTGTGATTGATTACTACATATCCTTGAAACAATCTGGCTTAAATTAGAAGTTGGATTGTGGCTTTGGACTTAAATCATGGATGATTGAAATCATCAAGAGGTTTTGTTATTTTAAAAAAATTCCACATGTGATATTTTGTAGGGAGTTAGACATATTATGTGCCCCAGTTGCTGAATTTATAGGACACTGGAACTTGGAGAAAGTGGTTAAAAATAGCTATTGCCAGAAGTCACCTAACATTACTAGCTTGAGGTCAGGAATACTGGAGATGAGAACTGATGACCCCAAATAAAAAGCAAAGGGAAGAAATGAACCTCCATGGGTGAGGGTCCACTGAGGCTGCGGTTCTGTCTCCCTGTTTTCTGGGACTCCGAGGTATGTGATCTCCTCTAGTGAAGCTATTAATCGAAAGTCCTTTGTCTCACGAACCCAAATTACACTCTTACCCGAAAGGAAACCACATTTACTTACAAACAACATAAACAAGGCCAGGCAGGGTCATGTCCCTATTGCCTGAATTTTCATAATGTTGTTCTTTTAGATTAAAAATAAAATGCGTGCTGGCTAAATATTCATTTTTATTCAGAAGACAGAAATCCAATTTTAGAAAAAAAGATGAAATCTACTTGTTATGTTTACTTAGTGAATAGCATATGTTTATTTCAGAACGAAGCACACTTAGTTAACGGTGCACAGTTAAGGAGTTCTTGGAGAAGAGGTGAGGGCAGAGGAAGGTGATTTTGCCTCTGGGGTTCCTTTGCTTGGGGGTTGCATCAATAGGGCTTTTCATAGAGCAAACAGGTCTTTACTTGGGGTGATTTTGACAGCCACAGGATGCACCTTCACGCCTTTCCATGCACCACAATGTCCATATTTCTGTGGCTTCTTTTCTTACTTCGGATTTGATTTTAAGGATCATTTTAAACTGATTTCCTCAGCATAAAATTGGGGAAGGGTTGCATAAGATCGATGTTTTAGTCTAATCTCCCCCCATATCGTCAGGGTCTGACCTTCAATTCTGAATCTTATACTCCATACCTCTATCCATGGAGAATTTGTTGTAAGGATGCAGGTTAATTATGAGCTCATAATCAACTGCCTGATTAAGAATATGAATGGCCTCATGTTACACCAAAATACAGAGTGGGAACTCACTAAATATGTGTGACATGGATTAATAAAAAAAGTGAGTGACTTTGAATAAACCATGACTGAGTGGGTGCTAGGAGGAGTCACTGTTCAATTATAACAATACAAGATAATTCAAGTGTGTTGACATTATGAAGAAGGTAAGTCTTCAGTTGAGAAACAGTGCAGGGTATATAACTCAGGAACCTGTTTGAATAAGTGATGAATCTACTCAGTGACAATTAGAGAAGATTGTAGAAATCCATTGTGTGTCTTTCAGTATTAGGACACACATGATTTTTGTGTTAACTGTGAGAGTGGCTTTCTGATAAAGATAGGATGATTTGGCAGGGGGAAACCCATGGCCCAGATCTGGGAGAAAATCTTACATTGTTTTTGACCCTCCTTGTGGCTGGAACACAAGCTACACACTTAATATTGACTTCGCATTTGAGGGTGTTCTGCCCCTGAGTATGGGTCTGATGCTCTTTGACAAATTTTGTGTTTTTGCAGAAAATATTTTTCAGGTTTTGCATTTCTCTAAAAGACTGTCCTCACCTGCATTTTATGCACTAGTCCTTTGCAAAAGGTCTAGTGGTCTTTGCAAAATTGATAAAAGTGGTGTTCATGTCAGGGGAAGATCACTGAACTTCCCCTAACATAGGCACATGGAAAATTGCCAGAAACTTAGAAAATTGCCATACATTTCAAGTGGAGCCCTTGGGCTTTGGAATCAGGTTGGGCTGGGTTCTAATTCCAGTTGGTAAATTTATAGTTGTGTCATCCTGGGAAATCATTTTAGCCTTTTGAACTTTAGATTCATAATTGACTTTGGGGATTGACTGAGAATTAAATATGATTCTATGTCTTTATTCATATTTGTAGTGGCATTAGTATATAGCCTATAATAGGTAAGCATCAGATACTAGCTAGTACTATCATTATTTTAACTAGTATTTCTTCTTCTTGGGAGTTTAAAGTGAACATCAAGGACTCTGAAACCCCACAGTGAGGAAATTGGCGACTTACTTTAAGCAGAGGTTCCTCACACTATTTGACTAAAGCTCAGGTTTTCACTTGTCACTAGATGCAGTGCTTCCTGAAATACACTTTGAGAAGATCACCTAAGATGGGATGTGTTGTAGTCCACTTTTTTTGTCTGTGACAAAAATACTTGATATGAACAACATAGAGGAGGAAATATTTATTTGGGCTCATGATTTCATAGGTACAGTCCATAGTCAGCAAACTTCAAGACAGACATCAGGCTGTATAGAGTTTGGGAGAGGATGGAAGCTTAGCTCATGTAAACCAGAGAGAGAGAGAGAGAGAGAGAGAGAGAGAGAGAGAGAGAGAGAGAGACAGAGACACTAGGGACAAATGACCATACCCCCAGTGATCTATCTCCTCCATCCAGGCCCCATTTGCCTAAATTACCTCCCAGTAAATTCATTCAAATTATTAATCCTTCAGTGGATTCATCTACTGATGAGATTAGATCCCCAATTTAATTATTTCACCTCTGAGCATTTTTGAATTGCCAATACATGAGATTTTCCAGGGGATATCCTATATACAAATCATAAAAGGATGTGCATAAAAACCTTCTGGGGTATAGTAAACTGAAGGTTCTGATTCTGTAGGTCCATGATGGGCTCAAGACTCTGTGTTCCTGACCTCCCATGAGATGCTAGCACTGCATGGACCCCATCATGGGTCCTCATTAAGTACTTTAGTACGCATGGACATGGTAACTGCATGCCTAAAATGCTTATGCAAGTACTTGTTTTAGATGAAATATTTGTATATCACCCATAGAGACAAAATATCACCTCAGGAGAAGATGACAAAAAGAATATGTGTAGAGAGAGGAAACCTCTGGTCCACTGTTCTATGTGAGTCTTTGATGGCATGATTATCTCCATCTCTTTAGACTACATCTCTTTAGACTGCCTGGCATCTCATGGGCAGATCCATACATATTTAATGATTGGCTGAATGAACAACTGAATGAATGAAGGGACTCCAAGTCTTTTTGTTCTAGGAGTCTCAGGTGGTACATCCTAGAGGTTGGGGGAAAGCCAGACTGAAGAATATGTTGAGTATCACTTACCCAATATGCTTGGGACCAGAAGTGTTTTGGATTATTTTCAGATTTTAGAATATTTGATTATATACAATAATATATTTTGGGGATGAAACAAAACTCTAAACATGAAATTTATTAATGTTTTATATACACATAGTCTGAAGGTAATTTTATACAGTATTTTTGGTGCACCTGTTTTTGGCTTCAACCCCTCACATGAGGTCAGATATATAATTTTCTACTTGTGGTGTCATTTCACCATTCAAAATATTCAGATTTTGGAGCATTTTGGATTTTTAGATTAGGAATGTTCAGCCTGTAAAATGTGCAAGATAAGGATTTAGGCAGCATACAAAAGCATTACTCCCACATGTCATGTACTGACAGTATTTTGTATTTTTTTTAGCTAAAAGTTTACTAATTCTCTTCTGGTAAGAGTGCTGTCCTTGAGGCCATCCCTGCCTCTTATTTTGGGCCTTCAGGAGCACCAGGATCATGGCGGGATGGGTTTCTATGACAGTACTTTCTGTGAGCTCCCAGAAAGGTGCATGGGTGGGTGCAGAAACATCACATACAACCTCTCGGGTCCTCTGTCTGAGAGAAGTTTCTTGTTAGTGTCAAACCAATAAAGTTTCCCATCATATGGCCTTGCCTGGAATGTCTTAGTCCATTTTGGCTGCTATCACAGAATACAGTAGATTGAGTGGCCTAAAAAAAGAAACATTTTTTTTCCTCAGAATTCTGGAGGCTGGAAGTCCAAGATCAAAGCAATGGAAGTGTTTAGTGAGGGTCTGCTTCCTGGATCACAGGTGGCCATCTCCTCCCCATGTCCTCCTATGGGGGAGAAAGTGCTAGAGAGTTCTATGGGGTCCCTTTTATAAGAGCACTAATATCATTCATGAGGACTTCCTTGAATTACTGCCCAAAGTCTCCACCTAATAACACCATCATATTGAGAGTTACAACTCAGCAGATGAATTTCAGAGGGATACATTCAGTCCATACAAATATGTTAATAGTAATAATAATAATGATAATCATAAATTTTGGCTTATTTTTAGATATTAATGCAAACCCGTTTTGCATATTTCCTAATAAAATGAGAAATAGGAGTTTCTAAAAATTACTTTAAAAGAAAAATTTTTTCTACCTCCACAAATATTGCATACATATTTCATTATATACAGAATCAAGTTTGACCTTTCTGAGTTTTTAAAGTTATGTGTCAAAATTAAGAAGGGAAAGCAATTTCACCAGATTACTGTGGGAAAGGTTCCTCAAACAGAGTTCTTTGGAAAGCAGGAGTCTTTGGTTTGGGCATCTTTAAAGCCTCACCATTATTCGCCTCCCACAATTACATTCTTCTGAATGTGTGAGGGACATTTTAATGTAGTTTATCATCCAAGAGTTCCCTCCATCTGTTGCTCTCCAGTCCACAGTGTTGGTGTCCTGCACAGGGACTTAAGGGGCTCTGGGCCTTTATTCTTTATGCACCAGGAAGCTCCGGGAATACCCTTCTGTTTCTGTCTTGCTCATCATTCTCACTGCTGTGATCTGTGATCCAGAAAAACTGACCACATAACCTAGAGGAAGGGTGATTTATTTGCTCAGTTTTTGGAGATTCGAGGTTCAGTCCATGTCAGGCTGGGTGTGTGGAGCTCAGGGCATGGCGATAGGAAGGAGAGAGAGAGAGAGAGGGAGAGAGAGAGAGAGAGAGAGGAGAGGGGAGA